>JAODLC010000050.1:2706497-2720393 GCA_026781145.1 Hippopotamyrus pictus
AAATGATGATCTTTAATTGTTCTGGGCTGGGGCCCCCATATGATATGATTTAATGGGGCCCAAAACCTCTAGCGACCACCCCTTGTTTGTTGTGTGCGTGTTTGTGTATGAACTGAATTTCCTTTAGACTGCATAAACCTCAGAAATTTTCATTAGAAGAAGAGCAGCCAGAGCAAAATTTAATGCAACATCCTTGTCAAGAATGTCAACTTGTAAACTGACATTGTTGGTTCCAGTCCCAGTGTCCATAGGTGAGATAATCACCTTAAACTGAGCAATTAAAATTTCCAGCCGGTTTAATGGGTAAATTGTTGTAAGTAGCTTTTGTGCTTTAAACGCTGTAAAATGCAGACAAGCACATTTGTTTTGCTGGATTATGCGGGATGGAGTAAAATACGATCTGCGAGCAGGGCTGCACAACTCCCAGCCTGAAACTGCCATTTTTTTTTTGCTGGGGTTCATCCGTTAATTGCTCTGTTAAAGTGATAAATTGGATCATTAAATCACATCAGTTGGTCTTTGTGGTGTGAAGCAGGCATAGGGCAATATGTTTTTTCGAAAACCCCGCAGAGCAAAAAGCAGGAGGAACCACTGAAATCTCTATTTTGGGGAAGAAGTGGTGATAGCTTGGTTTTTATTTTTAAATACTGACCCGACTGTAGGTTCTTGAGCTGTGACCCTCTGAACAGCCTCCAGATAGCAGACAGCCCTCCTCACAACGACGGAGCCCTGCAGAGAGCGGATGGAGTTCACTTGGTCACGTTTCTCGGCAGCGTAGCTGCGGCCTGACTGTGACACGCTCGGGAAAAAAGCAGCTTTCTCCGCGACCCTGCAACGAGACTCCGCCCCCAGCAACGGCGATTATCTCCACTCTACTGCCCCGTTCCCGCGTAACTCGGTGTACCGTCAATAACATCAACATCCGAGTCACCAGGGACCACCTTTCTGTCCGATGAGTACCTGTCCTACCAGCACCACACGCTGCCAGCCGTCGCGAACCGGGAACTGCGCAGCGTAGTCGCTAGGGGTCGCACTGGACACATTCCCTCTAGGGAATGCGATTACAGGTCGGGAGAAGGACTGACGCCCTAGTCTTACGATGGGATAACCTGTAGCTTCAGGGCCCACAGGAAAGTGCTTCAGGCTGTTTACCTGTGTCGACGGCGGCCGGGGGGGGTGTCCCATCCCCTGAGCTTCATATCTATCACAGTGCAGGTGCAAAAAAGCAAGATTTTTTCCTCGTGAAGGAAAAAATGTTCCTATTTAAAAAATATTTAACTTTTCTTACATGAGTCCCTCTGGAGGCTGAAAAATCCTCCCATTTAGGATACATAGCGCAGATCCTGAAATAATACTGTAATAACTGACGAGCTGAGATAACTTCGTTAATCTGCAAGCGTAACTCAAACTTGAGTATCTGGAACGTAAACCGCTGAAGGAATATTTCGTGTGTGAATCACGAGATCGGGCAGAGATAAGGCCCCGATACTGAGGCACGCAGGTAAGAAAGACTGCTGTGTAGTACACAAACCTACTCAATGAATACACGAAAAGCTGAATACGCGCCAAAGAAATTAATTTTATTTTGTATTCTATACTTTCTTTAATCTTATGATTTTATATATCAGTCATGATTCGTTTCCCAGATAGATAGGTGGATCATTATTATTAGTTTAATGTATGGTTTATTAGAACATTATAACAATAATTACATTATTAATAATAATAATAATAATAATATGTAGTTGTATTGGTGAAGTATGAGTCTTATTTGGTTGCTTAGCATGACGTAGAGCTGCTTTGTTAAACAGCATTATTACGATTTGAAAGGTTTACCCGTCCGCGGCTAAGGCGGGATGTGCTTGTGTGCTGTGTTTAAGTATGAGCTTAGACATTGTTTCATTGTGGGGGAAAAGGTGCGCACCGTATCGCCAGGTAACTCCCCCCCACAACCCTTCACTTTCCCAGCCCAGTTCAGATCACCTGTGCAACGGACCAATCGTGAGCCAGTACAGGTATGTGATCAGCCAATGAGATCCTCGGAGGAACAATGCGGCTGGTCTGGTAAATAGCGCTGACTCTTCCCTTAGTTGCCTTTCGAAGCGGGTTTCAGAAAGATGATGGCCTTGGGCGGTCAACTTTAATTTAAATCTTCTCAGTTTTGGTAGGATTAAGCTAACTTTATGAATGACATATTTTATATATTCAACGTATATGCTTTCATAGAGTATGATTTTTGTCCTTGTTACAGGTCTGAGATGGAAACTTTATTCGAAGTAAATTAGCTGAATCAATAAATCAGCGCTGAGTGTTGGTGTAACATTTGTCTTCAATCTGCTGGTATATAACACTGCATTACCGTCCTTGAGACTGGTCAGACCAGGTGAGTGACTGTGGACAGGTGTGGGGAAAATACTGTATATCGCCGTGGCGAGACCGGAAAACTGGTCTTCTACGCTTGACACCGTATTTCCTTCCCTGTATGAGTCTGATAAACACACGGGTGGTGTATTTCATCCTTAGGTGAACAATACTTGGATCGTAACCTACACTTTCTGCAACATGCTGCGTATTCAGTTACTTAAAATTATTCGACCGGCGGATCGATAAAGTACGTGTCCTGCTCGCTAACGCCGTTTCTAAAACATATAATGTCTCTCCGACATTATAGCTATATCTACAAATTGAAAAATTAGTATCCCTCCTGTTTTTTTTCTAATACGTGCACGTGGGAAAATGTCCAAAGGGAATGTGAGTTTACCTATTCGATGACTCAGCTGTGTTTGTCAATGTGCAAATGCGTGTACTAATGCTGGACTTAAATTGCAAAGAAAGTTTGCGAACGCAAAATAGCTAAGCCTGCGCATTTAACGGGCGTGTAAAATATTACTGCAGTGTTGCCTCTGTAGTAACGTTGTAACGTGCAGTTCACCTGATGTGAAAATAATGGCGATCTCCTGTGAAACGTAACAGTGTATATGAATATTATTATTACCGTTTTCCGCAATATTCTCAAATCACAGCTTGACAATTAAAAAAAAAAAAAACTCGCCGTAGGATACAGAAGAGTAATATTGTCAGTGGGAACCTGCAGGGGACATTTCGCTTTCTCATTATTTCCTTAAAATGACCTTTGTCCCTCAAGTATCTCACGCACTACATTATCATGTCTTATACAAGTTCTGCAGTATATTTATGTATTTTTTCACCTTTTTCACGATCAATAATGTTTAATATAACAGATTTTCAAAGAAGAGACGCCATGTCATCGAAGAATCCTTGGTGGAGATCCATAACAACCAAGCGGAAAGCCAGCGTTGGTTCCAAAGAGGCAGCTGTCCACCAGAAACAGGAGTCTGATCTGGAACCAAGGGCCAAAGGCTCACAAGAGGATGTGCACCAGACACCTCAGCAGCAGGCCAGTCAAGTCGGTGAGGACACGAGTGAAGAGTCCCAGTTCAGTGAAAAGAGCTCGCGGAGGAACCTCAAAGTTTCCCGCTCCGGCCGATTTAAGGAGAAACGGAAAGTGCGAGCGGCATTACCTGTAAACTATGATGAAAACGCACCTGAGAATGAAGGTGTACCCTGATTCCTGGGACTAGCCTGTACTGTGATCTGTTCAATACTCACATGGTGAAGGCATGAAGTAGCACCTACCTGAAGTATAATTTATACTCCAAACATGCGTCTCAGGCAGCGGCTTAACCTGTGCATTTATAAGATTGATTAGTTTCTAGGCATGAACAAAGTTTTAACTTACGGTGAGCGTGCTGCATGAGACGCACTTGAAGCTTGTCGAAAAGCCTTATGGGAATAGTAGTTTACGCTGAGATCAGTTGAAAACACTACATCTGCAGAAAAAAAAATCGATATATTAAAATATATTTTCTAATTTATTTTTGAATTATACTGAATAATCGAAGAACAGAATTATCAAGCAAAATATACGCGTAACACTTTGTAAAATGCATTGGTTTACATAATTATCTTGCCTTGTGACTAGATTGTTCTATGCAACACTAGATTTCAGATAACTAGGGACTGATTTTGTCTGAAGGAAATGAAAAGACCCAACAGAACGAAACATTCATAAGATAATGAATTGTGGATGAAAAGCACTATGCAAGCTCGAGGCAGCTTGGAGTGACGGCATGCCTCGTCGTTGCTGTTGAGTATGGTGTGGAAAATTAAACAGGATATACCAGGCACATCTATAGCTATCAAGTCGAAAAGTAGTAAGATTGAACCACAAACTGATAGGACATATAATGTCTTTTTAATTTGTAATTATTAAGATACAGTGAAATGCGTCTCTGCTTCCAGTGGCCTGAAGGAACATAGCGCTCTGCATGTCCATATTCACTCTGTGCGTATTTACAGATGCGGAGCAGTCTTAAGTGGGCACAGAAGACAGAGGGTTTCATTGGCTTGGTAATGTGATACTGCGCAGGCGCAGAAAGTGAAGGAACCAATCAACCTTCGCTATCAGAGGAAAGTCGGTAGGGAGGGAGGTGTTTCTTGAATCCTGGTGATTCTTTTTAAGTGAATCGATTCGTTCCACTGACTGATTCATTCCTTGATTCTGCATTCGTCCACTGTTGGCATGTCCAAGTTTTTCACTCTTGGGAGGGAGGGGGGTTGGGTAATTTCTGGATGCTTAATAGAATTTAATTTTACTTTAATGTTAAATTATGTTTTTATATATGAATGTATTATACATTTTATTATATATTATATTCACTGTTATTTAGACCAGTGTTTCTGAAACCAGTCCTCTTCCACTTCCCTGGGAGTTGGGAGAGAGAAAAAACGTGGGGGTCCCCGAGGACTGGTTTGAGAAACACTGAATTAGATTACCCAGTGGTCCTTAAATCTTCACACCAATGGGTTACGAAAGAGAGTGATTCTCATTAAATCAACTAAACCAAAGGAACATTACCGAGATCATTTAGTTTACTTGAAAGATTCGTTCAAAAAGAACGAATCCTTCAGGTACAACAGAAGTCCATTATCTATTAATAATGAGCCCGAAGGACGTACAGCAACTTCCGTCTACTGCAGATGCCGGTTGCTGGAGTAAATAGAATCGTGACCATTGTTGTATGGACCAGGACTGCTCACATCTCAAAATATTTAATATTCCCGTTCATCTGATGTATATGTGTCTAAGAATATTTTCCATTCTAACGTGATTACTCTGTGCTAAATGGACTACTGTGCTAAATACACTTCTGGATATATTCTGCTTGCATATATTTATGTACATATTCCATGACAATTGACAATTGTATTATTTTAATTATTAAGCTATGGTTTTAAAAGGTGCTGTAATGGCAGTTACCAGTTCGTGGATGGGACTACGACTGGTTTCAGAGCAAACCCATTAAGCCAATTTACTGTTTTTTCTTTTCTTTTTCTTTGACAGTTATTCATAAACCATTGCCGCGAATAGATCGAAGTTGCTGCTTTTGATCGTTTTCCTTACGCTTACGATTTACAAACGACATCCTGCCACTTTCTAATAAAACTATTTTATGTTAAAACACAGAGACCTTATAAGCTTTTAATAGCTGTGCTTGTTTTTTTTTTTTTTCGATATTTAAAAAGAACAGATGTCTGAGGACCGCATGCTGTCTTGCAGGACTGTAGAATTACATTTTTAGCATATTTAATGGAAGCTATTTAAACATGCTCTTACTAAATCGCTTCATTAGCACATTCTAGGGCAAACCTGGTGACTAGTTCCTGTAAATATGCTCTAAAACCGCATGGTTACTTTGGACTGTGTTCAAATCACTTCATAAACTGATTGTCACCTATATAGGCATTAGTCTTATCTTGTCGTTTTGCCATGGGTGTGGACGGTATGGTGAAGACGGTGTGGTTTATATTGCAAGAGTGAGACAACAAAATGCACTTCGTTCTCGGTGTTTCTTCTTCGAATGCTTCCTATTCTTGTTTGCGCGTGAACCCGCGAGGGTAACCTCACACAGCGCCATGCTCCAAAACAACTGATTATCACAGCTCCCACGGGAGACATTATTTATTTCCGAAAGGCCGAAGAGCGTTAATGTTGCCCAGATGTCCTGTTTACAGCAAGACATGAGCATTTGCTCTTGCATCACGCGTCCATAAAATCAAAGTTCAAGGTGTTTGCTGCAATAAAGCGGGGAGAGCTTTGGCGCTGCATGTACTGAAGGCGTAATGAAAACGAAGTCAACTCAGCAAATTGTTAATATATAGATTGCCATTTTATCTCTGCGATATATATTTTTTTCGCGATTATTGTCTCATTTTGGTTGCATCCCAGGAGATTATCTTTCTATGGATTTTGCAGGGCTTCAAGTTCAACAGATCTAATCACTGTCACTGGACCTAAGTCTATTACACGTTTCTGCTCTCCCTGATCAACCGGTTGTGTGGTTTACTAGCTTGCACCCGATTTAACTCTCACTACTTTTAATTTTATTTTCCTATGGATAGCTGTTTGGCATTATTCACAGTAGGCCTAACTTATCATACATCTTAAAATCACTGGAGCAATTCTGGTTAAGTAGGCCTACCTAATAATACAGCTTACGTCACTCAAGCACCACGTAGGCCTATGATGGGCCTTTTAGAGCAGTACTGGTCCCCAACGGACCGGTTTAATATCAGAAACTATTTTCACGGCCCGGCCTTTAAGGAGTGGCAGATAAAGATACGTATACGTATTTATACGAATAAATGATACGCATAAAAATTGGGATATTTTAAAAATATAATAATGGGGTATCTTTAAAATATAATAATAAACAGCTTGTGGGACTATTTTTAGCGGTAACTATCACGTGGCCGAAGTTTTTTATTTTTTCTTTGCAGCCCGCGGACCGGTACCACATGCCCCACGGCCCGGTACCGGTCTGCGGCCAGGGGGTTGGGGGCCACTGTTTTAGAGGGTGTTCCACAAAGCAAGATTTCTCAGAAATCTGAGTTAACTTAGCATAGAAATCATGATTGTCCAGTATGAATGCTCCTTACCTAAACTCTTATTAGACAATCATGATTTATTTCTAGCTTAAGCTTTGTGGAATACCCCTCTGGTGCTTTTACCAACAATAATTCAGTTACTAGTCTGCAACTAAACCACACGTTAGCTACTGTATTGGGTAATTGACAGTCCTATATTTTGATGTGTTAAATTATCAACAACTGAAGCGGAATCAGTTTGCACGGTGCGAAAGAAGAATGTGTCACATATGGCAGTAGCCTGGAATACTGGAAGCGTGCTTAAAAATGACGCTAAGCGCTCCCTCCGAGAGCGACCCACTTGCCACTTTCGGAGAAACAGTCTTTAATTAGCGTCTCCAGTAACCCTCTCCAAGCAGACCGAAATTAGAGCTTCACCAGGATGTGTGAAACGCCCGATCGTCTCCAGAGAATGTGCGCTCCACATTTTAAAGTGCAGTTCCTCCTTTCCGCCACCAGGTGGGCAAAACTCCCACACAAAAAGCTTTGGGCTGTACGCTGTTGCTATTACACAACGTGTTAAATTTCAGTTTATAGTTTTGTCATTATAAAGCTTCTAAATCAGTTGATTGGCCTCCTCACTTTCCCGTGGACTTTAAATTTCTTTAACATTTGTATGAAGACCACAAGCCCACGTATAACCCAATAGTTTAACTGACTTTTAATTTAACATTCCATATCAGTCATTGTAATCGTTATATCGTCTGCTTTTCATTTTATTTTATATATTTTTTTTCTGTAACAATATAGTGATAAAAATAGTTTACCGCAAGTTCCTACAACCCATCGGGTCCCACTCACTGCGCAACATAACAAAGTGTATTTATCTTGAGAAAAGAGAGAAAAAAATACATTTCGTAATTTATGACAAGAGCATGTATGCGGACTGGCACTGATTGATTGGTCAGTGTTTCTGTGTTGGGGCGGCAGGTGTGGCCTCGTCTGCGGGAGCGCAGCTGCCCCTCTGCTGCGCGAGGGCGGCATTGTCCTGCAGCGGCGACAGCAGAAAGCTGCGAGGCACGTTTGCAAAGACCCGGATACCCCTGACAGCCACACGGGTCTTAATCTCCTCCAATTCAAGTATAGTTGAAAAGACGTACATTTTTTGTGCACTTTTCCGGATCGTGAACGAGTATTTGGACACGATCGCGTACGTAAGTACACGGGGTGATTTTCCCGTTGCCTTTTTAAAAGCTCTTAGCGTTTGGCGGCGTCCTCTTGAAACTAATTATAACTTCTGCTCTGTGCCGGTGTTACCGTATATTTCAGGGCGACGCTGTGCGGCGGGGGTTCCGTGCATTAAAACTGGAAGCAGATAAAACGATCTGAGTGGCGCAAAAGTTCAGGTAAGCTGACATTTCTATTTAAAAAATAAAATAACTTTATGAAGAGTCTCCAAAATATATTCCTGCGACAAAGACATCAGGAACACATTTGTCGCCGTAGGTAAAATCGTAGCGCAGCGTACTTACTATACGAATAAAAATATATCAGGAAGAATGCAGGTATAAACTGGATTTTACGTTAATGTAGTTGAGCAGGTCGCGGGTGCTACAATAAGGTCTTATTATGAGAGATAAAATTGAATCTACTCGACGGACCATTTGTTTTCCCTAAATACTGTATTGCGAATATTTTTAAATACTCCGTGTATGGTTTTAATGTTCTTTTAGGGTTTAACGCTCGTTTTAACCTGCTGACTGCTTGCTCGCTTAGGTATCCCGTTACAAACACTCTGCGCCGACTGCATAGCGGTCGCAGTTTTCGGCATGTAACTTCTTTAAATCGGGACGGGAAATGTTTTAAATAAGTACGGCTATTCTCCGTTGTTCACAAAAGGACCCCCTTCAGATCAGACCCAGATGGGGGAGTCTGTCGGGCAGTTGTTCAGAGCAGCTGTCTTCTCCGCTGGGTGTTACTCCTAAAACAAAACTTTACAGGAGGGGGTTTTGGTCCGTCAGACGTGTGCTGAGCCCCCTTGCCGACACAGCGATGAAAGAACGGTAACAGTTCAACGATACGATTGATGGATCTTTGAACGGTATATGTCAGTCAGCGTGACGGCTGTGTTATGCTCCTCTCAGCTTCGCATAATGATGTGCAAGGCGTCTGACTTGGCAGAGGCAAGGCCGGACCACCCTTCCCAGAC
Source organism: Hippopotamyrus pictus (assembly GCA_026781145.1). Lineage (NCBI taxonomy): Eukaryota > Metazoa > Chordata > Actinopteri > Osteoglossiformes > Mormyridae > Hippopotamyrus > Hippopotamyrus pictus. Next base: position 2,715,655 of record JAODLC010000050.1, read on the forward strand.
AACACTGTCCATTGTTAGGTCCTGATCTCCCCAAAGAGGCATTGTGGGAGAAGGACTTCACTTCCGCAAAGAGGAGGGAACATTCTTGTTTAGAAAGGCTGAAATACACACCCCCTCCCTTCACTTTAGTGTGGATGTGTTTTTTTTTTTTGGTAAATGAAAAAGGAATAGTTTAAATCAGAGACCAGCTTTGGAACATGTCCTAGTATTGATTGCACCTCTTTTGTTTTGCAACTCAAGACAATAAACAGTTCTCACACGTTCCAGATTTTTTGTGTGACGGGAATTTCGGCAGAGGGCAGGCTGGACTTGCCTGTCATTGTTGCAGTGGGTGAGTCTAGGCTGGGTCTATACACATAGACTTTGGCATGTTCCCTGTTGGACAGGAGATGTCACAATCGCTGAATTACCCTTTATTTGATTTACCGAGAGGTGCGACTGACTGTCTGTGTCTTTCTTTCCCTTTTACAGAAGCGACGCAGAGTCCCTCCAGGTGCTGAGAGCTTGGCAATGCCTGTTCCCCCTCCACCTCCTCCGCCACCCCCCGCGCCTCCACCACCACCTCCTCTCCACCCTGCCCAACCACCACCGTCCTCCTTAACGCCTCAGGTGGATATCCGTCAGTCAGGTCCGAGTGGCGTCGTGGAAGGGTGGTGCAGAGACGTATATCGACATCTTGCTGATAGTTCCCCTCTAATGGGCGTCTTCCACGACCCGACTGTAACCAAAGCCGTGGCCGGGGCCCCCTAAAGGCGACGCCGCTTGGTTCGGTCCGCCTCATTTGGCAGCTGCCCCTAAAGGCAACGTCGCTTGGTTCGGTCCACCTCGCTTGGCAGCTGTCTCGTGCCAGTGGACGTTTCTGTTCGCCTGACGTTCTTAGCTATCTTGCCCTCGTCTTCTCCACTGCAGGACGATCGAGCAGCCGGCTCATGTGATCTTTGCATTATTAAACAGGGGTCGAGTTACACACCCACAAACATACACAGTCATGGAGTTGTGGAAAAAAAAATTCAAAGCCAAATGGCGATATCATTTGCACAGAAGCAGGGCTGCCCTGCCTGTATTCCTTAGCAGATGTGAGTTTACCCTGTTTTCTGTTTTATACCCTGAGTTACTTGGGGAATACCTCACCTGCATTTTGTAATGGAAAGGATTATTATGCCCATTCACCTGTAATAGGGACCGGGAGGAATTAATTAGGCATAAAGAAAGGTCACCGTGACGACATGATACCGGGATGAGAGATCTGGAGTTTCTGCGTGTTCATCGTCAGTCAGAGTGATCATTCAGCGTCTGATAATATCATTGGTACCTATTGCTTTTTCTGGGCCTCTGGTGAGGCTGGAAAGTTATGAGTCTCAATTCTTAAAATGTTACAGCACTGCCACATTATCAAGAACTAAGTGTTTAAGTGAGGCATGGACATTTGTTTTTAAATTTGTGGCCTCAAAAAAGGCGATTAGGATTTTGTGAAAGTGAGCTTTTGAGAATCTTGTTGCCTGGTGGAACTATTTGTCATGTTTAATTCTTGGAGAGTCAGTAAGAGCCTTTACTGTATGTGTTGTTTTGATTTAAAGACCAAACTCTTGAATCAGACCATAAAATAACTTCAGACCCACTTATTTGACTAGTAATGGTGCCTTTTGTGCCCTTCATTCGGTTGGTGCCCAATCCTGGGTTGTTCCCTGCTTTGTGCCCATAGCCCCCGCGATTGGCTCCGGACCCCCCGCGGCCCTGAATAGGAAAAGAGGGTATAGAAAATGAATGAATGGATGAATGGTCCAGCCCTTTATCTCCTATTTCCTCCCAGTCCTAACCCTGTTTAGCACTAACAGTAAAGTAGTTGTAATAGTATAGTAATAGTTCTAGTAATCAATGAAAGTTATGTGGATCCAGCATCGCACTTAGATGGGATTTTGCTTTCTTTCATTTTCATGCCTAAAAGATAAAAACGGATAAAAAGTGAACCACTTTAAATTGATTGCGCTCCTATATCTAACCAAAAAATTATGCTAAGGCAACGCTAACATGCTAATCGGCTATTATAAGGGCACTTCCTGCTATTTTAGCTTCTGCACAGTGTGAGTGGTCCTCCTCGGTCTCTCTGCTTGACAGGGATGGTCAGATCCCTCGAGGACCCAGCGGCCGGCACCGGGGGGCCGCAGCGCTCTCCTGGCTGACATCCAGAAAGGAACCAAACTCAAGAAAGTGGCCACGGTCAACGACCGCAGTGCGCCGGTGATCGACAGTCAGTACATCTTTACTTCGATGCACATGTGCATTTACACGGCTATCTTTATGACCGTCTGACACACATGGCTCCATACTTGAGGACACCGGCCATTGACGCACTCATATAAATATGCTCGCTGACCTCGGTTGTTCTCTTCCTGCTTATTCGAGTCGCTTTTGACACACACTAGGCTGCCAGAAGCGACAGCAACGTGAGCCGGCCAGGGGTATCCCTCAGCCCCGGGAAATAGCGTCCTTGGCTTCGGCTGAGATCTTTCTTGCTCTGATATGAGGCTCCATGAGGTTCTGTTTTCTCGGCCTTTGCCGCGTCCTGCTGGTGGCTCTGTGTGGTCTGTGCCCTGTTGCCTGACCCAGATTCATCAAGCTTTGCATTAAGAAAAAAAGCGATTTTGACCAAATCTACTGTGAAAAGGATTAGGGCAGTTGGTTCTCAAGTGGCTCAGGCCTCAGGATCCTCATTTTACTTTGATTATTAAGTCATGACCCCATCTGGTGGGGGAGGGGGTTGCAACAGCAAAAGTAAAATATCACACACTCCACAGCCCACTGGAAATGGTCCCACGAACCACCAGTTGAGAAACCCTGGGTTAGGTTTTGTACAAACTCGCTCCGGGTTACGATGAGGTTACGTTCCGATAAACCTATCATAAGCTGAAAATATCGTAAGGCGAAAATGCATTTTAATACAGCACACCTAGCCTACCAAACGTCATAGCCTAGCCTAGCTTACCTTATACATGCTCAGAACACTTACATTAGCCGACAGCTGGGCAAACTCATTAACACAAAGGCTCTTTTATAATAAAGTGTTGAATATCTCGTATAATTTATTGATTGATGTACTGAAAGTGAGAAACGGATACATTATGGAGTAATGCTTGTATGCAGTAGCGACCGCACGGCAGGAACCGTGAGAGTCATACCGTATATCAGTTGCCGGGAAAAAAAATTGAAGTTCAAAACTGGAATACCCATCGTAAAATCGAAATATCATAGCATGGACCGTCGTAACCCGGGGAGCGATGTATTACGTTGCGTTTCTATTTGCAGAAACAGATGTAAAACTTGCACGTAAGTGACCTCTGCATGAAAAATCGTCAAGCTGCTTTCTTCGTACATTTTCATGCTTTGCAGAGGACCTCGTTCCCCCAGAGCGCTGTCTCTCCCCTTCCGCCAGCACTGCCTTCATCTCGTTTGGAGAGTTAAACTCATTGTCTGCCCTACATCTGCGCCGAGCGTATTTCAGACAGAGGTTCTGACGATGTCCCAAGAAGGTATTTGGTGCGGAAGCGAGACTCTGCGCCTGGTCCTTCTCGGGGCGCCGCCGTTGGCTGAGCGTTTCCTGCAGGGTCTCTTCCTAGGGCTAATGAGTTAATACCTTTCGCACACTGCGTTGCGCTCAAGCTCAAGGTCCCTCAAGGTCAGTAATCTCAGAGCTGGAGCTGCTAACTCGCTCCGCTTTTACGCACGTCAGGAAGGAATTTCGCGGAAACCGATAAGGATGTTGGCAGCATTACGATCCCAGAATCGTCAGCCTCCCACCCAGCAGGTCACTTAGGGCTTCAGCAGGGTGGGGAGCAGTTGGATGTTGCGGTTATTTACTAATGAAATTGTGAATAGGCAGTATTCACTTGTGTCATAATGTGGGGAATGTGTATTTTTTTTCTCTTCCTCCAGAACCCAAAGGCAGCCGTCCAGATTCTGCCGTAAACAGCGGCGGCCTGGGTGGGTCCGGAGCTTTGGGGGGGCCTGTGTCCTCCGGAGCCCCTCTGGCAGGTCTTTTTGCTGAAGGCTTTCCTGTACTAAGGCCGACAGGTCACAGGGACACAACTGGTAAGCACATTAATTCCTTTTCTCATGCTTTACTCTCCCCGCCCCCCCAGAGTGACCCTTATGCCTTTTGCTGTAATCTCACTCAGCCTGACTCTGCCGTTCGGCGTCACCTGACATGTTATATTATATTTTAGCGCCACGGTCCAGCGGCTCTGGATTGAGGCAGCCGGTTTGGAGCCCCCTGGCGTCTGAGAGCTGTCTCCTCGAGGCCCCCGACGTGGCTCCCCCCACGAAACTTCCGGACAGAGGGAGCCCCATGCGCTCCGCCGTATATCCGTCGGTCCCCGCGCCCGCATCTAGCAAACCATCGCCGCCCCCTCATGAGCGACCAATCAAAGCACCGCCAGCGCCACAGTGCCCGCCCCCTGCTCCTCCTCCACAAACCACCAAGCCCACCTGGCTGCCGGTTCAGCCCCATTCGCTTCCCCAGCCGTCTATTCCGCCACCACCTCCTCCTCCGCCTCCCCCAGCCTTCCCTCCATCCAGCATCCCCGACCGCTCTGCCAGCTTCTCTTACCCTGCTGCCCCCCCTCCTCCTCCCCCACCCCCCATGCAGTTTGGTAACTTTCGGGACCCCCCACCACCACCTCACCCCCTCCCCTATTCCATGACATCAAGCTATCCTTCAGTTCCGCCCCCACCCCCTCCGCCAT
>JAODLC010000050.1:2726957-2738486 GCA_026781145.1 Hippopotamyrus pictus
TTTGCACACTGGCTACCATGCGCACTGTATATACTGCCTTTTGCACACTGGCTACCATGCGCACTGTATACACTGCCTTTTGCACACTGGCTACCATGCGCACTGTATATACTGCCTTTTGCACACTGGCTACCATGCGCACTGTATACACTGCCATTTGGACACTGCATATACTGCCATTTTGCATGTGCATGTGACAAATGAAATCCTCAGTCTTGAACTAAGTCTCAGTGGGCTTGCAGTTTTCAGGAAGCTTTGCTGCTCTCACAGCTGTGGTTTCGGCCGTGAAACACTTTCTGTGAGATATTTGTCGGTCAGATTATAGACTCGTGTGCTTTATTCTCTCTGTGGGTCTGCGCTGCCTTTCAGAGTCAAGCTCAGGGGGAGGAGCCAACAGAGTCCCTGAGGGAGCTGGGAATGAGCCTGGGGGGGAGTGGGCCAGTGGACGAGTGGAGAAAATGGACCATGATGGATCTCCTGGTGCTGAGCAGGGAGAAAACACTGCAGTGTCGCAGCAGCTGAAGGGTGTGGACCAAAAGCTGAGTCTCACTCACGATGAGGGACTGCAGGCTGTCATTCCAGATCAGAATAACTTCAAAGGTGTGGAGGAAGTGAGCTCAGGAAATGAGGTTGACCCTGAGCAGACCACAGCACCCAGAGATGTCTTCCCCAGCCAGACTGGCGGGCAAGAAAAAGGCTTAGAGCAGGTGGCCCCAGCCAGCACCCTGAGCAGCAGGTATGAAGATCCTCCTCCATGATGGCCAACCAAAACAGGCCATGGGTGCTCCTCATAGTTCAGGTCATTGGGCAGAGGCGTTCTACACACCCAGGGTTAGAGTCTGCAGCTCCTGAAAGTGGAGTATGACCATGATAATCCAGGTGTGCATAGACTTCCATTGTCCTGTGTGTGTCCGTCTGTCCGTGTGTGTGTGTGTCCATGTGTGTGTCCACGCATTAGTATTGCAGTGATTGATGACCCACGAGCTCCTGGCAGAGGGCTGGATCTTAGCCTCATGGGAACTCAAATAAAAAGCCGTCTGAAGTCTCTCTGCTCTCCAGTTGCACTTTCATTTTTAGCCGTGGTTCCAGTTCATATGGTTAGTCTGGTTTTGCTGGGAGGGATGAGGCCTGTGTGAGTGTCCACTGCCCCCCCCGGCTTCGTCCTTGATCAGCCTTTCATGACATCCCCCCTCCTGCATCCCAGCTGACCTCTATGACATCACAGGTCCCCGGTAGGTGCGTTCAGGCCCCATTGTGACGGTCGCTCTGGTCAGACCCACATGTGATTTCCATCCTTTCTGCCCGCCTACTGCTGGCCCTTCTAGTCCACATCCCCCTACCCCAAGCGGGGGTGGGGAGGGGGAGAGGTCATGTTGACAGTGATGTCTGTGTTTTGGGGGGGGGGACGGACGTGTCCCTGTATTGCATCAAGTGCTCCCAGCGTGGTGGGCATTCCTGGAAATAGGTCAGGGGTTTCCATTTGGCCTTGTCCGACAGCTGGTTGCCTCTTCTTTCCTACCGTAACCCCCCCTCCCCTGCCCACCACGCTCCATCCGCTCACGGCCGTCATGTGACCTGTGCTAAAATAGCCCTCCTGCTCCAGTTTTTCTAGAAAATGTTTTATTTTTTTGAACCGTTCTTGCATGGCCGTGTCTCCCTCGCAGCGGACAGGGCCGGAGCAGGAACAGACCGGGGGGGTGGACGTGCCCGTCTGGGGGACTCCGAAGAGGCCGATGCGCTGGTTACTCTCACCTTCCCCCCCCACCTCACTTCCGGGCCACGTGCGCGGCAGTAACTATGCCGAGTACGGTGACAAAAATAGGTGTGACACTCACGGAAAGAAAAATAGTGTTTAGTATTTAACTGTTTCAGGACAGGATTCTGTGAAGATCCATAGCTCACTGACGGTGTGTGGTGTGGTTCACATCCTCTGACCGCTGGTCCAGGTCAGGGTTTGGGTGGGGGGTTCGTACATCATCACCCATGAGGCTGGGGAACACCCTGGATGGGATTCATCTAGGGTGTTCCATAGCAGGACACATGCACACATACAGTCATACACTACACCAGCCTATATGTGTATCTTTTGGACCACGACAGAAAGTGGAGAACATGCAGACTCCACACACACGATGTGTGGAGGTGTGAGGCCACTGCGCCACCAACTGCGACACTGCGCCACCAACTGCGACACTGCGCCACCAACTGCGACACTGCGCCACCAACTGCGACACTGCGCCACCCCGTGTATTTCAAGTTAATTGGAAATGAAAGCATGAAATAAACCTCCAAGCCTGACTGATACTATAACTATGTGGTACTCTCATCCTCGCGAGCGTATTATTTTAATGCAATTGTGTGGCAAAGTGTAGCATGCTAATTCGGTTAGCAATAAGCATCCCCCCCCCCGAATGACCTTCTTCCGCAGACTGTCAGTGCCCCCCCCCATCCCTCAGTGCCTGATGGCGTGGTCCCTCCATCGCCGTCAGTCCCCAGTGGTACAGTCCATAAATCAGTCACTGCCAGGGGGAAGGTTCCTTCGTCATTGTCAGTCCCCAGTGGTACATCCATCTATCCCTCCATCCATCCTTCGGTATCTATTGCAAAAGTGTCTCATTCATTCATTGCCTAAAGGCTACATTTACAACAGATGGGGTTTTCCGAAAAGATTGAACGAACTTTGATATCCATTAATAAAGTGCTTTAAATGTCTACAAAAGGCATTTAAAGCCCATTGAACATTTTACTAGTGCATTTTCCATTGTTATAAATAATAAATTATAATAAAAATTGAATTTGGTGCTTTCGGTAGCACTGTACCCCAAAGCTGTGTATGTAGAAGTTGCAGTTAGTTGAATAGGTGGGTCTGATCTTGCACTGTGTGCCCTGAGATGGGCTGGTGACCTTCCTGGAGCCCCCAGCCTTGTGCCGTAGCCTTTCTGGGAGAGTGTGCAGGATCTCCATGTACTCTACTGGATGCCTGGGTCTGCAAAATGGGTGTCTGTCCATTTCTACCAGGAGCGTCCCAGCCATTAACCCTAACTAACCCTATAAGCCAGATCTGTCTAATCGCAGTAGGAGAGGTGTGTTTGAAAAAGGGGCGGGGCCAAGTCTTCAGTCCTTTTTTTTATTTGTCCACAATACAAATTCATATTAGACACATATGGAGCAGAACGGACGGCTGCTAATCACATAATGTTGAGCTCAACATGCATACAATGAGTAAACATTGTTTCCATCAATTGCAAATAGCAACTTTTAAGTCTTTTTGTCATTCCTATGTCATAGTTTGGCTCGCCAGCACAGAGTCATGGCACTGATGGTATGTCGGACTGTGTTTACATATATGTGTGTGTGTGTGTGTGCACGTGTTTGTGTGTTCAGTTTCATATGACCAGCCCTCGCCAGTCTCATATTTACAACATACAGGCATGCAGTTGTACCACAGCACTAGAAAAAGACATAAACGACAAACGTTAAATTTGACTCTATGTGACAGTCGAGAAAACCTTTTCTTACGCAACCCTACAGCAACTGGGGAACAACGCTCCTTAAATGCATCTCAATTAGCCTGACTTTACTGGGAGCACAAAAGCAAGACGGAAAGCAGGATTTATATACTTGCATATACTTGTATACATAAATACACATATATATATATATATATGCATTTGAGTTATAAACAACAGACAGGATTTGCCATTTCGTTTTAATTGCTGGAGTTTGCAGGAAGTCCTGCCTGAAAGCACACCTGCATTTCGTTAAAAAACCATGTGAAAGATGGCAGTAAATGGAGGCAGCCTGTCGACTGGCCAGCCTAGATGGACCCCAGACCGTTGCCTGGAGCAGACCCCCCTCCACAGCAAAAGACTGATCTAGTCTCCTAGCTGTCTATAAACAATAAGAATAAGAGCATTAATCACACAATGTAAGTTGTCGGATTTTTCATTTCTATCCTTGGGAGAAAAAAAAAAACAAATAGCCTGAACGAGCTTCTCTACGTTGATGGTCTTTGCGCTCCTTTGTAACGGATCTCAGAATGAATCCTGTGAGATTGCCATTGAAAACTAAAAACAGTTCTCTACTTGGTCGTTTCATGAGTAGGAAATGTTGATGCTGAGGCCTGACCACAGGGAGAGCGTGGAGGCAGACATCAGTGTCCACTCGACTCTCCGCTTTCTGCACCAGGGTAACCTGACTTGCTCTCCTTATCACAATTGTTTCTACTCTTTTTCTGTCTGAACCATTTGGCTTTCCTTTTATTCCTGGAAGGACATTCCCAGGCCAATCAGCAGTTTGGTTTGAAAAGTTCCCCCAAACCAATGATTCTGATTCAAACAATCCTCTTTTGGATCATAGCATCATCATCATTATGTATCATGTAGTTTAACATAGATACAAACATGGAAATAAATCTGCTGAATCTTTATAAAAACCTAGCTTATGTTCTGTTTTGCTGTCATTAAGTGGTCTACAACACCTCTTTCAAATTGTAGTGGAAACAAACAGTACCCTGACTTTCGGTCATCGGTCTCCTGGAAAACCTGATTGTCCTCTTTAACAGTGCTAAAGTTGAGGTAATGTAACTCTGCCCCCACCAGTCCTCAGCAGCAATCAGGTCCCGCCTTCATTGGACACATTGGCCCCTTTGAGCTCCCACCCTCCCTCCAGGGCCGGTCCTTGATTGGTAGACAAGATCCAAACAGCTGGTGGGACAGAGCACTGATGTCCTGGCTTATTCGTTAAGACTGACTGTAGTGGTCCTGTGTGTTTCCTGTGATTGGGTAAAAATAAATAAATAAAACACCTCCACTGGTGGAGGCCATTTGTACAGCAGCTCAGAGGAGGCGTGGTATTCTGTTTATTAATCAAGGGTCCCATTAGCTTGTTTCTCGTTTGCTGTGATTTCCCTTAGCATCCGTTACCGGGGCCGGTCCACTGGGTGTACTACCCTGCTCTGTCTGCTCGGTGTCTCAGGTGAAGTATTTGCAGTTCGTCGAGTCGATCGAGCAGTGCGCCGTGCACCTGAGCTGCCCAAAGGACCTAAGACACAACACAGGGTGACCGGTCACGCGAGAATCCGAAAGCTCGTGGGAGTTTCACTTGCACGAGAACGTTCTAAGGGCAGACTGAAAAATGATTGGTCCAGAGAAATAACCAGTCAGATTGCAGAGGAGGTGGTCCCAAGCAACCAGAGGAGGTGCGACTAACAAACCAGATATCTTGGTCCTACCTCCTCTAGTTGCTTGGGCCCAACTCCTCTACAATCTGATTGGTTCAGAGGGAAATAACCAATCATTTTTCATTCTGCCCTTAGAACATTGGTATAAGTAAAACTCCCATGAGCAATCAGAAATGCAGTCACTCTAGTAGAAGAGAAAGGGGAAAAACAAACCCTGGGAGGTATGACTGGCATGTCTGGTAGCCGAAGTCCTTCCCGTCACACTCCTCAACCCCCTCGTGGCGATAGCCGTCGCCGCAATAGGCCTTTTTGCACCCTGTCGGGGTGAGGAGGTATAGAGATGGGAGGGGGGAGAGGAAAAGTGAGAAGATGGATTGGAGACAGCTGTGGAAGGAGCTATGATTGATTATGTGTCATCTCCTCTGTCGAGCCCCCCGGGGCAGGGGTCCCCTGCAGGCCCTGTGATATCATATCGAATCATGTGACTCACGGACGCAGCTGTCGGTGACGACCTTGTTCCCGTCGTCGCAGTCCTCTCCGTTCCGGGGCTGCACCATGCCGTCACCACACGCGCCGACCGGGTCGGGCTCCTTCTCAGTGGACTGGAATGGCGTCAGCTGGAATGATAGAGGCTTTTGCAGGGGTTAAACACCTTTTTAAGAGACCCAAGAAGACGTTAAGTCCGGCAGCCTTCGCTGCTGTAAGAGGTACCATCTGCAATAAACTGATGGGATTTAAAAAAAAAAAAACACGAAAAAGGAAAAAACAGCTTGAAGTACCTGTATTGGTTGCCATCCATTGACATCTTTGAAATAAAGAGATCTCTGATCTTTCCGGAATGCGAGGGCGTTGTCAGTGTGCAGACGGTCCAGTTCATCCTTGCTGTTAACGACAAATATCTAAGGAAAAAAAATCACAAAAACATGAAATGCTAAATTTCCCTGAAATGTTCTCTGAAATCAGGTTGCGAGGCTCCGCCTCAGGCGACGGGTGGAGTCTTACCGCTGGCACTTGGACGTAATTGTGTTGTGGTGCATAATCCTCATATGGGGGGCTGTTGATGTTCAGTGGTGTTTTGCAGTCACACTGACCAGGTACCCCGGGCTTTCCCTTTTCTCCTTTCTCCCCCACCAGGAAGTGTCCTTGGAGAGCACAGACACACCTTTCGTATGAGTAGGAGGTGAATGACAACAGCGTCCTATACGGTTCTAAGAATTAGAAGCCACTCAAGATTCATGTATCTACTGGGTCTTCTTGGATTGGCTAAAATCAATCAGCTTATCATGAATACCATTCCATTCAAAGGGATCAACACCCCAAATCAAAGTCTCCTCTTGATGGCAGGAAGTGTTGACATCATCGTTGTAAACTCAAGGAGTTCAACTGTATTGTTGTAGACTGTTATTGACCAGACCTCAGCTATCATTTAGGATATGAAACGGTATAAACCTACTAAGGTGTACGACTCTAATCTTTTGCCCGAATACCTTAGTGTAGATTTCTGTAACCCTGATTGGCATAACACACTTCGTAACAGAGTAACATCTATGTGTTATTAATCCACCTGAGCTCCTGCTTCTCAGATATCCCTGAAGAAAACACATCCAGCGGGAACTTGCAACCCCATGACCTCTTAATTACTTTAATTTGCTGTCAGCTCCTCTGCCCTGAACACATTCCCCAGCCTGATATTCCAGGACACAGATGGATAAGAAGCCAAGAGATATTTCCCTTAATAGACTGGGCTTCCAGACTTTCCCAGCCATGCTAGTCTGTCAAGTTGGTCTAGCAATTGAGGATAAGTTGCCAGGAAATGTCAGGAAGACACCAGCTGAATTAGGCAGTGACATAATGTTTGCTTGTCCCCGGAATCAGACATAGAACATGATGTAATGACTTCAGTATCTTCCGGCTTCCATTTTATCTTGGGTGGACCAGGCTGATAAGACCTTCTTGGGTACGAGTTACTTCCGAATGGCCTCACTGCCGCACCTTGTGTCAAAGTGCTCAAGAGAGCATCCTGAATAGGTTCTATCAGCCCACCTAGTGTTTAGCCAAAGATCCTGTGACACAAATAGTGATAAAATCCACTCCGTCATACTAATTGTGCGCGATGAACCGGCACTATTCACAATACCCACTATTCACCAAACAGAATCCCTGTGTGTGCTGAAGATGACAGGACCCAGCGCTCTTACCTGATGCAGGCAGCCCGGGGGGGCCAGGGTGACCAAAGGGACCAGGGGGACCCATGGCACCCATGACACCTTTGGCTCCAGTGTCTCCTTTCTCACCCTGTATCAGGTGTACAGTGACATAGACCTCAGTCACCACTAACACACAGCAATATAGCCTGCCAACCCTATTTTATCCCTATGGTATATATCACTATCACTTGGCTCCTTCTCCAACCACCTGCCCCCTTCAGTTGCAGCATTGAAACATTAATCATTGCTCCCACTAACTATAGTTGATGGTATCTCTCAAGACACTCTTCCCCTCACAAGGATAATAACCCCTCGACTTTCTGTAGGTGATGGTATCTCCCTCTCTCCATCCTCCCCTTTCTCTCTCCAGGAGATGGTATCTCCTGTCCCCCTCTACCCCATCCTGTCCCTCCCACATAGCCCTCTGGCCAAATGTGAAAGAGAAGCCACCTGAGGAAAAGCAGTTTTCCCGTGTAATACAATAACATGCGAGTCACATGTCACCTGACCCCAAAGTAACTAGCAGGCACCGCAGCTTGGCAAATTGTTAGATGACAGGTGACATGGAAGAGGAAGCAGGGGTCCTGACTGAGATAGATCTCTCAGGGTCGTATGACCAGTAAATCCTTGGTGCTAGGACCAACAAAGACACACTGATGCGTGCAAGGCTAACTGGCCTGTCCTCAGCACACAGAGGGCACTTCAACATGAAACTGTACGCTACTGAATGGTATGCGGAGAACCTGCACACTGTGGGATGGTACACTGAGAACCTGTACACAGCTGAATGGTACACGGAGAACCTGCACGCTGTTTGATGGTACACTGAGAACCTGTACACTGCAGAGTGGCAAACAGAGCCTGTACACTGCAGAACGGTACACTGAACCTGCACACTGCGGAATAGTACGCTGAATGGTAACCTGCACACTGCGGATTGGTAACCTGCACACTGTGAATGGTACCCTGAACCTGTAAACTGCAGAATGGTACACTGATACTCCCAAGTGATGATGAGTAGACAATACTCAATATTTTTATAAAGGCTGAACGTGTGCAATTCGTTTCTCCACTGAATAGACCCATGATCCTTTATACCTGTCTATTCATTTGCCTGATGCAGATAAGCCTTCCAGTATGCATCAGACCAGCAGTGAGTCTCACCTCATGCAGAATGGTACACTTTCTCGCCTCACCTGTTTGCCCCTCTTTCCTGGGCGTCCCGTGGGTCCCCTGTTACCCCCAAAACCAGGCTCTCCCTTTGGGCCCATCTCACCCTGAGAAAGCGTGGGGGGGGGGGGGGGGCATCAAAAATTCCATATAAGCCATCGCTGGGGTACAGATGCACAATAAAAACTTTCAGGTTTAAAGTCTCTGACTCTGTGAGGGTGAGGTAACAAACACTCTTAATGTGTTTGTTGCTTCAAAGGTTATTACATTATTTTCTACCTGCTTCTAGATTTACACCCAAAAGAAAGATAATGATGCAAGTTCATTAATTATTACATCTACAATAGATTTATTGTATAGCAGAGGCTTCTATCCAAAGCAACGTATTAATAGTCATGATTTATATCATGGGGTCGGCTCACCTTCTGGCCCAGCATTCCAGGAAAACCGACAGAACCCTGAGGAAAAGAGAACATCGGTCAGGCCGGGTGTGGAACGGTGGAGGGAGAACGTCGCCTTTAGCTCATGCTTAGCGGGTTGGCGGGTGACAGTGTTAGCCAAAGATGCTAACTGTGCCGTGCTAACCGTGCAAAGAGGAGCCGCCCAGCACTGAGAAATGCACCTGGGCTCTACGTGTCTGGCCGCCCGTGAATGTGCTGTAGCCCCGCCCCCCTCCCCGGCACGTCGGCGCCATCTCACCTTGTCCCCCTTTCTCCCAGCCTCGCCTCGTTCACCTTGAGAGCCCTGGCAGCCGGGCATGAATAAACAGTTAATTAGAAGAACGAGAACAGAATCAATGGCAGGTCCAAGAGCAGGGATTAATTATAAGCGTCTCCTCCACCCCGCTATCGATTCCCAAATCAATGTGTTTATCCCACTGGACATTTATTAAGTGCTGGTGGTGTCTATGGGAGCCAGGGCCTCACCTTTTCTCCTTTGTGTCCGGGCAAACCCTGTCGAAATGTGAAGATGAAAACGTTCGATAATGAACCGTGAAAGATACAGAGAATAAGGATTAGCGGCGGCTTCTTCGGAGCAGAAATCCTGTCCTGTCGCTTCCTGTTCACTTTTTAATTATTGCCGATTTGTAGTCCTCAGCATCATAAAAAGCGTTTCACTGATATTGTGATGGCTGGATATAGACTTAATCTAGGTATTACTTGGGAAATATTTACCAGTAAAATACTTGATTGTGTGATAAATCTCTTGATTGATTAACAGCTTGATCGGTTAATTGTTCACTGATGGATAGCCTGCCTGACTACTTGTTTGACCGATTGATTTATTGATTTGATAGATAGATGGATGGATGGGTGAGCGAATGGATGTACATCATGGGATAGCATGGGATAGCATGGGATAGCATGGGATAGCATGCAGCCAGACTCACGGACCTTGGGGCCGATCGGTCCTCGTGCCCCCGGCAGTCCCACTATTCCAGAATCTCCCTTCTCACCCTAGAGGATGCCAAGAAAGCCGTGAGTCTCAGAGAGGAGTGAGGCAGGACAGAGTCAGAGAGAGACGCAGACAGAGAGAGTGCACAGACACCCCAAACGTAGCTGAGGGCTCAGACGGCGGGACGCAGACAGAGCTTCTTAAACCCTTCTCAACATGACCACAGGCATTGTTTGTTCCAGCTATTTTTTCTGCAGATGTCTCAAAGGGGCAGATATTTTATTGGTTGACCTCCTGCGTCTCTTATCTGCTGCACCAGTGGGACAAAGCAACATGCATGTATTTATACTAACATAAGATTCTGCGACAGTGAGTCCATTAAACCGCAGAGGCCATGCACGCCTACCCACCACCAGTGATCAGCCTCTGCTCACAACCTTCCTTCATAAATGAGACGTTACGAGACTCACCAGAGCGGTAACGTGCATCGTAACATAACGTGTTAGGTCAAGAAATGCCCAGTTCACACAATGTATTTCACCATGTAACATATTCACACAAAATTCAGACAAATAAAATACATTAACTCCTTTATTGTTAATAGTGAAAAAATTTAACAACAGGACAGGAGTTAACAATGTAACCACAAGAGAGGAGGCAGCAGTGTGATCACAGGAGAGGAGGTAACAGTGTGATCACAGGAGAAGAGGTAACAGTGTGATCACAGGAGAGGAGGTAACAGTGTGATCACAGGAGAGGAGGTGACAGTGTGATCATAGCTGAGGAAGTAACAATGTGATCACAGGAGAGGAGGTAACAGTGTGATCACAGGAGGGGAGGTGACAGTGTAATCATAGCTGAGGAAGTAACGGTGTGATCACAGGAGAGGAGGTAACGGTGTGATCACAGGAGAGGAGGTAACAGTGTTATCACAGGAGAGGAGGTAAAAGTGTAATCATAGCTGAGGCAGTAACAGTGTAATCATAGCTGAGGAAGTAACGGTGTAATCACAGGAGAGGAAGTAACGGTGTGATCACAGGAAAGGAGGTAATGGTGTGACCTCAGGAGAGGAGATACATTTATGATATCATGTTCGAAGCATGACTTACTTACTTGGGGTCCGATTGGTCCTGGCTTTCCCGTTGGTCCCTGTCGTCCTGGGAGACCTGGTGGACCAGTATGACCCTGCCCAGACCCAACAGAAGCAAACAGCCATTAATCAGCATGAAAGAAAACTTGCGAGGAGACTCCAGCACTACAGCTGGGATCTCTGGCCTCTGCTTGAACAAAGGCTTCCGGAGAGGCTGGAGTCACCGTGTGTGGGAGTGGGAATGACTTACAGGGTCCCATGGGCCGCACTCAGTGGGATTATAGTGCAGCACGCTGCCGCTCCCCAGGACGGCCGTCCCACTGCCTCAGAGCATCCCAGCGTCCCAACTGACTCCTCCCCCCAACTCCCCACTCCCCCACAGCTAAAAGACGCAGGCTAGAAATCTTTGCAATATTTCTGGAATACATTAGTAGCTCTTTTCATCAGGAGATGTTAAATGGGCCCCCTCTCTGCATTCATCACCC
>JAODLC010000050.1:2742548-2767707 GCA_026781145.1 Hippopotamyrus pictus
AGATAGATAGATAGATAGATAGATAGATAGATAGATAGATAGATAGATAGATAGATAGATAGATAGATAGATAGGAACAAGGTTTGTGCTGATTGATGTAATCAAATAAGTGATGCCCGTTTTATAGGAGGAATACTGCAAGAAATACCTGATCACCTCCATCCAGCTTCAACAAAGGCTGTGGCAGGCTTTCCAGAAAAGACGCAGACACTGGCTGCCTGCAGAGGTGCAGGTCGGCACCGATGTCTTTAAAGCAGCCCCCCCACCCTTGCCTCATGCTTTGCCAAATGAGGCCTGAATCTTCTCAGGCGGTACGAGGCACGGCAGAGCAAGCCCTCCTGCAGGGCGCGGGATGGACACTGACGGGGGTCATTACCCACTTAGGGGCTATAGCATTCAGCAGGTCTTCCCACATCGCTTCCAGCATCAAAGGCTCAAATCGGCCTCACCGACTGAGGCTCAGAACGCTGGGGAAACCCGGGTGACTCATGCTCTCGTTGCAGTTGCTGCTGAGTGATCATTTCCAGCTGGGGTCTCCCAGGAGCACTGCAGGACACACTCACACCATCATAAACTATGGGCAATAAAGGAACTCCAGTAAGCTTTAGACCAGTGTTTCCCAGTCCAGCCCTCGGGGACCCACAGACAGTCTGTTTTTGCTCCCTTCTGGGAGCTGGGAGGGAGCCACAATGTGGACTGTCTGGGAGGGACCTCGGACAAAACATGGACCGACTGCGGGACTCAGAGGACCGGATTGGGAAACATCGCTCTATACTGTGAGAGGGAACCCACACAACACAGGGAGAACATGCAACCACCATGGGATTCAGATCTCCAGCTCTGAAAGTGTGACACATTGCTGCTAATCAACGAGCCACCATGCCATCTGTACTCATTTCCATTTAATTACTGTATTTGAAATAGGGGGAAAGGAAGCACTAAAACGTATTTAAGTACGATGACATATATAATATATAACGAAATACTGCCCTCTGCAGTAAAATATGAGTAGAGCATTCTCATGGTTCTTCACGTCTGCTCTTTCCTCATTGTCTGTGTTCGTTTGATTATGTCTCAAATACGGCAATAACGCGACGGAACGTGCGTTCTGGAGGCAGCGCCAAAATGTAGCAAACTTGATTAGTAATTACAATGTAACACTTATATTTGAAAACAGTTTAATAATCGACACGTACTATTAGTTTGTTTGCGCATTACATGTTTCTGAGAACATGGTGTACTATTTGTTCAATTCCTTTCATTGCTCCGATAAATATATGCACAAACATAAGTGTGTTTTAGGATGGGTCCGCAGAATAGGGTAATCGCTGGGTGACATTTCTTTTACTTAATTTGCAGCTGTACTGTTTCCTTGAATTATTATAAGGCCTGGTGAAATTCCTACTAAAAAACGTATCATAAATTTAAAGAACAAGCATTGACATCTACAAACGAATAAATGACTATTGCGCTAAAATACTTTAATATATTCATCTTTATCCCAGTTCAGCCGATTATTGGTCTTATGTCTATAATAAGGTTGGAAAAAGAAGGTTCATAGTTCACACGGCGACACGCCCAAAAAGAACTAACCAATCAGTGGCCGGGTTAGCCTGGACACGCTCGAAGTTTACCCAATGGGAGAAGCGAAAACGGCTGACCTTTGTAATCCAGTAATACAGGAAAACAAACCGCGATGCTCACCTGACTTAGTGATTATTTGATTTAGCTGCATTTACTAGGCGAACTGGTTACGTTTCCCTAAGAAGTTGCCCCTAGCTGCTGTGCGCTTGATGCAGCGCCACCTTCTGGGCCAGTGCTGCGCCGTGCTGTGGCTCTGCCAAGCGGCGTTGGCGCAGGCGGCAGAGCGCACCTATGTTGCGGCGGTGTACGAGCACAGCGTGGTGCTGAACCCGCGGCCCCGGGAGCCCCTAGGACGCCGCGCGGCCCTGGAGCACATGCGACAGAACCTGGACATGCTGGAGAAGCAGGCCGCCGCAGCCGCCCGACAGGTCCGACATCTCGGTCACGTCCGGGGGGGGCGTCTTACGAATAAATAAGAAAAAAAAATCGTACGAAGTTGGGGTCCTGCAGTCCTGCCTGGCGTGCTGACTATAGCCAGAACTATTTATTGACAGTATACTCCCAAGATCAATATATTTCTGAGATTTGTAGTAAAGTTTTATTCCTTTTTTGTGCTGTCCTTTATATAGCGTGAGGCTATGAATAAAGTATTTTGCATTGTGCATTTTAAGTGCACTTGTGTTATTTCCAAGGTTAATATTTACATTTACATATTTAGACGCTTTTGTCCAAATTGTTATACATTTGAGGAAAAGTTTGCGGTCAGCCGGGTGAGTTGGTGTCCCTGGAGCAGTTGTGGGTTAATGGCCCTGCTCAAGGACGCAACGGCAAAATGATTACCCTGCTGGCAGTAGGATTTGAACCTATAACCAGACACGGTAGCAGGTTGTTCCAAGTTGCAGAAGCCGAAAGCAAGCCCGGCCCCAGGGCTCGGAGAAATGTCGCTGTAGCGGCTAGAAGGACGTGGTGACCTCGCTCTTCCCCTTCTAGGGAGCTCAGATCCTCGTCTTTCCAGAAGACGCCATCCATGGGTTCAACTACACCAGAGAGTCCATCTCCGGGTACCTGGAGACGGTGCCGGATCCCGCCGCAGTCAGCTGGAGCCCCTGTTCTGACCCAGACCGCTTCCCCGACTCCGAGGTAGCCGAGCTCTGCTTCCATCTCCTTAATTAAAAAGGCCCACCCCCCCACTTTCACCTCCATGTCAGATAACCACTAAGTACTGCCGGTGGTTTTACCCCCAGTAATTAACTGAGAGAATTAGCTGTAGGACTGTTATGTCGTGAGAGGCAGAAAGTGCTCTGCAAGCAGGAACGCGGCTTTGAAGGAGCCTGCAGAGCATAACGAAGCTTAAAGCTGGCCAAATGAGGGCTGATGCCACCCCAACAAAACACCCCCAAAGATGAGCGTAAATATACTGGAACAATGAACAATGTAGTGAATGTAGTGGCCATTTTTACTGTTGAAATCGGTGTAAGGAAACATGACAGATAAAACCATTAATTTTTAAAATTTACTCACCATACTAAACTTTGCCGCGTACACGTTCAGCATGCCGCTCATCACCACCCTTGCAATGCGCCGTCGCAGGTTTTGCATCGCCTCAGCTGCATGGCGCAAAAGAACGCACTCTACCTTGTGGCCAACATGCCGGACCGGCAGGACTGCGACCCCCGGCTCGATCCCCGCTGCCCCCCCGATGGCCGCTACCAGTTCAACACCGACGTCGTCTTCAGCGCCAACGGCACCATCGTGGCCAGGTACCACAAACAGAACCTGTACTTCGAGGCCGCGTTCGACGTGCCGCCCCAGTGTGAGCATGTCACGTTCGACACGCCCTTCGCCGGCAAGTTCGGCGTCTTCACCTGCTTCGACATCTTATTCTACGAACCTGCCGTGTCCCTCGTTGAAAAGAGGGGGGTGCGGCAGCTAGTGTACCCCACCGCCTGGATGAACCAGCTCCCCCTGCTGGCCGCCGTACAGTTCCAACGCGCCTTCTCCTCTGCCGCCGGAGTGACCCTGCTGGCGGCCAACGTGCGGGCGGGGGCTCTGGGCATGACGGGGAGCGGCATTTTCACCCCCTGGCACACGGTATACCAGCACAACACCGAGAGCGAAGAGGGTCAGCTGCTGCTGGCCACCATTCCCATACTGGACGCCGAGACCAGCAGAACCAGCCAGCGATGGCCAAGGGAGTCCTTCTCCGGAAACTTGCGCTTAGAGCCCCAGTTCTGCGAGGGAACCCATGTGTGTGAGCGGGACCCCTTCCCCATTACGCCTACCTCTGCCAACAGCAGCAGCACTTTCCACTCGGTTATGATGTACGACAACTTCACTCTGGTACCCTTAGAAGGTTCAGAGGGGAACCTGACGGTGTGCGACGGGCTGCTCTGCTGCCACCTACTGTTCGAGAAGTCAACAGCACCCGGAGAGCTCTACGCCCTGGGCGCATTCAGAGGCTTGCACGTCATCCATGGCAGCTACGCCCTGGAGGTGTGTGCGCTGGTTAGGTGCCCGGGCCCCACTTTCACCAGCTGTGGGGGCGAGATCGACCACGCCAATACACGTATGGACTTCCGTCTCTGGGGCAACTTCACCACCAGATACGTGTTCCCCAGCGTGCTGGGCAGTGGCATGCAGCTGGATAGACCAGACCGACACGGCCCGGAGGGAGGTGGGTTCTTCATGAGCAAGGCCGGGATGGCCAGCGGCCTGGTGACAGCCTGCCTGTATGGCAGAGTCTACCACAAGGATGGGGAGGCCTAACGTGCCTGTATGGCAGAGTCTACCACAAGGATGGGGAGGCCTAACGTGCCTGTATGGCAGAGTCTACCACAAGGATGGGGAGGCCTAACGTGCACACGACTACTCAGTGGCGTTACCAGAATGCCAGCCTGGTGGGCATTTGGGTATGCTGGGTGGGCAACCATATTTGAATGATGGGTGGGGAGGTTTGATGACTGGAAAACCTGTCGCCGAGGGGGGGGGGTTTAGCAATTATTAAATCACTAATGATTGTTAAATTTGGCCAGTCTCTGCTGGGTGGGCATATGATCCGTTTGGGCTCTGCCTGCCACGATACATGTCCCTGCGACTGCAGCCTGTAAAACAGACTCAAGGTACAAACCCTGTAATGCACATTAAAAATAACAAAATTAAACACACATTCACTATGTAACAGTCTGAAATTAGCACAGTCCAATTACCTTTTCAACAATGTCACCTCCCTGAACAAATCTTTCCTTGAGGAAAAATAACCACAAAACAACAAACCAGATATTAAATTACATAACCCACTTCTGGATTTTATTATCCATAAAATATACAGGAATCCCAGACGTACTGAAAGAACGCAGGTATACGTGTCCAGGCAGTCACTAAGCCAGCTCCGGCCTTCCGGAAAGAGACACTATCCCATTCCAACGGCATAAAATCAGCATTGTACACAAATCCAGTTTAAAATAGATTTTTGAAATAAGATTTTAATTAACACACACACAAACAAAATGGCTTCACAGACGGAGGGAAAAAAATAAAAAATAAAACCAAAACGGGATTATAAGAGCAGTCAGGCTAACCTGCCACTGACTTCCTCTCCATGGGCTAAAGTCTCAGTCTGCTTTGTGCTACTGGCCTATTGTTTGATGCCATCCTTCAGAACTGTTTTAGTGTCGAGGTCCCCTCTCGTTAAGCTATGGCCAAATTGGACCTAATTGAGCCTCTGATTAACCGGATGGTGCGCTCCTACACAGTAACGGATGCCCCACGCACGCCGGGACAGAAAATATAGGTGCTTTACTTTGTTTAAATTATCGTATAACAATTCTGCAGGCTGAAATTGTACTCCGCAGCGGAGGCAGAGGGTGGAAGCCCCCGTCCAGCTCCAGAAGGCACGTGGAGAGAGGCGAAAAGAACTGATATCGCCATGGAAAATAGGAGAAAAACAATGATTTTATTTCTAAAGTAACAAAAGCACTGGAAGGGACAGCTTATTCTCACGGTTTGATCTCCGTCTCCCACTACACTCCCCGCTGGCCCGCGAGTCGCGAGTGAAACCGTCCTGGCGGTCTGGACCGGGAGGAGGGGGCGGGGGGATGGGGAAGCGGTCAGACATGGTTGCAAGCGCACGGAGACTGCAGCTTTAGTGTAAAAACCCTGTCTGCACCACGCATCACTGGTCTCGAAAAAAATCATACGTAAGAAATGCGTGAGAAAAGGCCATCGTATTAAAATTTCGTTCCCAAAAAATAATTTATTTTTTTCTCCCCCAGTATTTGATTATTGAGGCGAGGAGGCGCATCTTGAAATCCGCGAGCACTGAGCCATCACAGAAATCAGAACTCTGTCACTGGACACAATAAATTAACCACGGCCGACACCATCCCTCGCTCCCTCTTTTTCTCTTCTTCCTCTTACGTTGTATTCACGCTAACGAGGGCTTGTAAACGCCTGCTCGCCACTTGGTCCCTTTGGCCTCGTTTCCTCCGGGTGCTTGCATCACGCATGCTGGCTTGTCGCCCAAGTTTCGCCCACAGCTTGGGTCAAAGGAGTCGGTATTATTTTTTTTTTTAATTCATGTTTAAAACTTTCCTTTCATTCGGAAAACAAAAGAAGGACACAGTTACGAGAAAGCTAGAAAGGTTTCTGGCACCGCCGATGAGGATAAGGAAAGAAGCACAGGTAGGTGAGAAACAGTGTGGGCCAGCGTGTGGTACTCTCCCGCCCTCTCCAACAATTTAAGGCTCCTGAGTCTTCGGGACACCTGGCTGGGGGGGTAGGTCTCCACCAGGGGGGCCCTAGTGATTAAGACGGGGACGGGGTCGGGTCGGGGAAGCGGGAACACATGGGGTCCTCAGTAGGTCTCCGAGTCCGAGTCGTTGAGCTCGTCGTCCGGGGCGTAGAAGCCATCCTCACGGGCCACGTTGTTGAAATTGCAGTAGGAGCTGTGCTCGGTCCTCAGTGTGGGCAGAGTGTCGAAGGTGACCGTCTTGGACGGGCTCGAGTAGTGGTTAATCGCGTTGAAGCCCAGATTGGGGATGCTGGCGCTACTGGGAGACACGGGCATCATGGTGGCCAGGATGAGGGCGAGGCAGTCGGCCACATCTTTGTTTGGGGCACACGCCAAGGCAGGGGTGTAACCTAAGGGCAACAAAGAAACACAAGTAAACAAACGTCTAAGAATCCATATGAATGTGACAACTCTGCTAAATAGTGCTGCCCACTAACCAGCAGGACAAGAACTGCGCGCGCACACAAACACACACACACACACACGCTCATGTGTGCTGAGTTTTTCTAGTACGCTGGTTGAACTCCAGCAGCCAGTCACTCTGCGGTCTGTTAACATAACTGCAGGTCTAAAGCTGGTTCGAGCCGCCAAAGCCTGAGCATGGTGGGACGGCACCTCGCCTTACCGTTCTCGTCGACCGCGAGCACGCTGGCACCCTTCCCTAGCAGCTCCTGCACCACCACGGTCAGACCATTGCGGGCGGCCACATGCAGAGGCCTGGGGGGGGGGGGGTGGCACAAGGGCTCAGCTGAGAGATGACCCAAACCCACCTGGATAATGAATCCCAAACTCAGAACCCAAAAAGTTACTTGCATCCATCCGCTACCTGCAGCACATGATTAACTTTGCATTGTTAGGGTGGATTCAGACATTTTTGTTTTGTCACTTGTAATCCACCCATCCATTCATCTATCCATCAACTGCTAATCCAGTACAAGGTCAGAGGGAGCCTATGCCAGACAGCTCGGGGCACAGGCTGGTGAACGCCCAGGATGAACTGCCAGACCTCCGTGAAACACTTCTCAGTTACATATGACCGCATTCAAATACATTTAAGATTAGGCAGGTTTGTGTCTATTACACACAGATGTCACCAGGGGGAGCTCTGTAGTCATGTTTTATATGGGCAAATTGCAAATATCTCTATGCTTCGCCCATGCACTCCTGCCCTGGACTATCAGCTGAGCTAGTGCCCATTTCCTGAGAGCTGACGGAAAGCGGCCAGCACACCAGTACTGCAGACAGGGATACGGCCATAAGTGAATTGAGAGCTACTACAGGCAGTACTGTTCATAGCCCAGAGGGCTGCGTTACACACTCGGGAGTCTGGCTCCCGACATTGATCTGCTGAATGTGCCACAGATGAACTCTGCTATGCTACAGGGCCGATAATATTAAAGTGCGCAGGGCAAATGACCCAATCCCTACTGGTACATACAAATATTTATGTACTGAGCTATTTATATTTTTTGAACACAGACCGTCCGAATAGTGCCTCTCTACTGTTCTGTTGCTGTTTTTTTTTTTTTTTTTTTAAAAATGTGAAGACAAAACATGAAAAATATTTCAACACAACAAAGTCGGGCTGGACAGCTGGTGTCAAGATGAAATCTTCATGGTTGGCTCCTAATCGTCACTGGCAGCGAGGCACTTATCGTGGTCAAGCATGTGCAGAGGAAGTCCCGCCCCACCCCGCCCCGCCCCGCCGGTCCCAGCACGGGGGGCTCACGTCTGCAAGGCCGCGTTCGTCGAGTTGATGAGGTTCCGGTCGGTTATCTTCTCCAGTATTAACAAGGCACTTGTTTCATGTCCCTTTATAGAGGGGGGGGGGGATAGAGAACATGACAGCTGATGTTTACAAAACAGAGTTCAGTTTATCTGCCAAAAGATCTGTCACTTCCCAGAAAAGGGGATGTGGCGAGATGGGAGGTGAGAACGCGACACTGCTTGTCATTTCCTTTGTGCGTTCGGTGAAGGGGGCGTGATGCGGAGCCGGCCAGCTAGGGGGCGCACCTTGCTGCAGGCCAAGTGAAGAGCAGTGTTCTTGTTGGCATCCTGCAGCGTGAGGTCTGCCTTGGCGCTACTCACTAGCACTTCTGCAGAGGAGAGAAGGCCTGTCAACCCACAAGGCCTGTCAACCCACAAGGCAGACTGCTGCACGCGGCCAATCAGACGTGATTAACCTGCTTCCCACCGGTCATCTTACTGCTTAGTCCAGGCCAGCGGTGGCCAATCTGATCCGCAAAGGGCCGGTGTGCGTGCAGGTTTTTGGGGGTAACCTGTAGGTCGGCTGTTCAAACCCGGGTGTGAGGACTCTTCAGCCAATCAGTCCTCTAATCAGTAATATAATTGGCGAGTGGCAGCAAAAACCCACACACACACACACACCGACCCTTTCTGGATAAGATGACAGGAGGGGCATCATGCCTCATCAAGTCCCTTAAGCCATTTCGAAATAAGAATCCTTCAACGTTTAAGGCCTCTTTAAATGGATGTTGCAGGCCCGACGGGCGGGTCGGAACGCACCGACGGCGTTCGTCTGGCCGTTCTCTGCCGCCATCATGAGCGGCGTCTTCCCCGAGGCGTCTGCCGCGTTCACCTGGGCCTCGTGCCCCAGCAGCAGCTGCAGACACTCCACGTGGTCCGTGAAGGCGGCGGCGTGCAGGGCCGTCCTGTGGACGGGGGCACAGACGGCGGACGTCAGGGCGGCCCCCACCCCGACCCGTCCTCCCACGTCAGCCCCCGTCCCGGAGAGACGTACCTGCACTTCGCGTCGGTGGCATTGACGATGCTGGGGCCCAGTGTGTCGATCAGCATCTCTGCCGCGCCTTCGTTGTCATTGATCCTGCCAGGGACACAAAGATTGTCACCTTTCGGAGGGACTCGGACAGTCACAGATAGGCACAGACTGTGCACAGAGAGATTTGACTCTTACACAGAGAGGCACGGACAGACAGGCAAGTAGGCAGACGCACAGCACAGACTTACACAGCGCAGTGCAGGGGGCTGAATGAGTTCCCTTCCATCTTCTGAAACACCTCCTGCTCTAGCAGCACCTCCACACACGTGTCGTGGCCTGAGGGAGCAGACAGTCAGCAGACAGTCAGCACACGCAGGAGGGCTGAAAGAGGAGAGGGGAGGACGGCATACTGGAGCGGTACCGTTATAACAGGCCCAGTGCAGGGGCGTGTAGCCCCGGTTGTCTGTGATGATGGGCACGGAGTCCAAAGACTGGGCAGCCTGTAGGAGCCCCCCCAGCACCCCGATGTGCCCGCAAGCTGCCGCCAGGTGAATGGGAGTCCGCCCCCTGCAGTCGCGAGCCAGGAAGCTGGCACTGTGCTGTAGTAGGGCCTCCACACACTCCTCGTGGCCGGTGACTGCCTGTGGGGGGGGGGGGGGGGGCATGGATCAAGTAGGGGCTGACGAGGCCTAGCCTCCCCCCAGCGACGGAGGGAGCCAGCCGCCGCTTCTGTAGCACTCAACGTTGGCTTTTAAAACCTCATCACAGCAATTATCAGACCAAACCACACCCAGGCTCCACCCACCAGGGTGACATGACATCACCCAGCTCCGCCCCTCCCCAGCACACTGAAGGCTCCTTGTATTCATGCAGGCCTCCCACCACAACACAACGTGAATCATGGCTGTTGTTTGTGCCTGACACTTTTTCACAAGTTTTACTATGGAATTAGTGTACTATCTGTACGCTGACGCGTGTGTGACGTTTACTCTCTGACTTACGCGTGTTTGTTACGAGCACCGTGACAAATTTTGCATACAAGTTCCTTGAAGCAAGGAGACTGACAGCCAGAATATGTGAAAACTTCTGGAACAAGCTCACACAAACAAATTACATGTACAGGAAAAACACACAGCTTGAGAATTGGGCCCCCCCTGTAAGGCCCTCCCGCGCGGCACATCTCCCCCCCCCCCCCCCCCCCCTTCGGAACGGCGAGATTACAGGAAGAGGGAAATACTTCTGGACTTAAGCATGACATTTGGCAGCTGCAAGTGACCGCAAACAGATGGAGCTGCGAGTTGGAGCCCTAGGGGAGTGAAATCAGAGCTGGTGTTGGGAGCTTTGGGAAAACTGGGCTGGTAAAAGACCACCAGCAGAACCTGACTGCCGGGCCGGGGAGGAGAGGGGGAGCACGGAGGGGGCGCAGTGGCTTACCCCGCGGTGCAGGGCGGTCCTGCCCCACTTGTCTTTGGCCTCCACGTTGGCCCCCTTGTTGAGCAGGGAGTATACGCAGTCCGTGTGGCCACTGAGGACGGACAGCATCAGCGGGGTCCTGCCAAGCGGGGGCGGGGGGGGGGTTGGAGTGGTCAGGGCAGTTAGCCACGTTGGTTAGACGACCGACTGATAACAGACAACTAATAACAGAATAATAATAATGGTATTTATTAATTAACACGGGATGAAGTTATTCCTGTACAACAGCAACTGTAGGCTGGTGTGACTCATGGACCAGGGAAAATGCCAAGGGCTGTTTAGTAGAAGTATTATATGGCTGAAGAAATCCTCGGGGCCCCCTGCAGGCGAGGAGGCAGCACTGCAGGGGCGTGATGCTGCGGGGGATGGGCTAAGTCAGACTGGGACACGCACAGGGCAGCAATAGAGTGTTATGGGAGACACTGACTGGCCATTTCCGTCCTGGATGTCCACGGCGGTCTGCAGGTCCGCGTTCCCGATCAGCAAGCGCAGGCACTCCGAGTGGCCGTTCGTGGCTGGGGGGGGGGGACATGTCAGCGTGTCAGCCAGTCGCACGCTGCTGGGGGTCCCACACCCGGAGAATACTGGACCTACCTGCAGCGTGGATCGGCGTGCGCTTCAGGGTGAAGTCCTTCACCAGGATGGACGCTCCCTGGTTGATGAGTACATCCACGCACTCCACGTGGCCCTTGAAGGCGGCCAGGTCCAGGGGTGTGCGGCCCTGGCTGTTCCGGACGTCCAGGTCCAGCAGGGACTGAACCAGAACCTCCAGCGCTTGGTGGTGCCCATGGTATGCCTACAAACATGGAGGGGGGCCATATTTTTCAAGCAAAAGCCAACCTTAAAGACACTCTCACTCAGTGTCTCCAGGTGGTCACAGGTTCAAATTCCAGATTGCTATTCACCAGCTGGGCTTGGGGGTGGCACGACGACACAGGCCCCTCCCTGCTGCTTTACTCACCGCTAAGTGCAGGGGACTGACAGGGGCGCGGTTGTCAGAGTCGTTCAGAACATCCGTCCCCGAGGTCTCCATCAGCTGGGGAGAGGATGGGTGGTTGGGGGGGGGGGTTTAAGCCACCGTATCACACTATCGGGAGCGTCTTTGTGTCTTTGTCTCTGACGGCCGCTACTTACCACATCGAGGGGCGTCTCGCTGGCGATCTGAAAGACAGAAAGGGGCTTTTCAGACAAAGACGCGGGGAGAAGACACCAGATCAAAAAGCACTGAGCTCCGTTATTGGAGAACGTGAAACGGCCAGCCGGACCGGGCTCCTCACCAGCTCCAGGCACAGCCGGTGGCCGTACGCCGAGGCGTAGTGCACTGCGTTGTAACCTTGCTTGTCCCGGATTGCGGGATTCGCGTCGTTACGTAATAAGTACTCCAGACACCTAGGGGCAGTAGACAGCCGGCCAGTCAGACACCTGCAGGCAGTCAGATACATAAGCAGGCTGTTGGGGACGGGGACAGACGGGTCTCTGGGGAGGGACTCACTTTCCGTCCGTGTCAGAGGCGGCCGCGTAGTGCAGTGGGGTACAGCCCCTCTCGTCCAGGTCGTTCACACTCGCCCCGGAGCCCACCAGGGCGAACAGGCACTGGTAGTTACAGTTAGCTGCAGCGTAATGCAGGGGCGTCCTGTTGACGCAGAGACATCGTCCTTCATTCCTCCAACACCATCAATCACCCGTCCGCACCCGTGTTAATCTGGACAGGAACCGGCACAGACCGGCCAGCCGGCGTCACGGCGACGGACCGACCGGCTCAAACCGGCGCGCATAAAATAAATAAATAACCTACGGTTTACCTTCCAAATTTGTCCTTCCTGTTGAAATCAGCCCCAGTGTTGAGGAGCAGATTCAAACAGTCCAGATTCCTGTGGGACAGGAAGGGGACAGTGAGTGGGCAAGTGTGACGTTTTACTTCATTAAGGATATTTATATTTCAACTTCCATTTTACATTTATGAGGCCTGGCAATTTATTGGAGATTCTGAGAAATGGTTTATTATAAATGTATTTGCCCATTAACCTCATGGGAAGCACCTTGACAGCTTTCTTCAAAAAAGTCACGTTTTAAAATTATATTACATACATATTAGTTAGATCCCACTTAGACTGGACCAGGCCCATTGTTGCTCCATGCCCTAACCAGGAACAATGCTGGTTCGAAAAGTCATCAAAAACCTCCCCATTCCAATTCAGACAATTCTGCTAACCTTTCCCCATTTTTACTCATGCCGAGTAATTCAGTTATTTCTATATCAGCAATTTCTTTTTTTTTCTATAGCTTTTACCAGCTATTGACATTAAACTTCAATCTAAAAGCAGAAAGAGTGTGACTTGACACCTTCACAGTCAGACACTGTGATACGATAGGAGCTTCTCAAGGCTTCTCAAGCCATCTCGTCTAAAATAGATCTATTTAATCTATCGAACAGACAAATTGGAAAATAAACATCAATTCACCTGGCATGAAAGCTTCCTGTTTACTGTATATCATGAAAGCACTGCCCCTGAGAATAGCGGTGATTTTCAGTGTTTTACTAAGTAGTGATCAGACTGAATGTGAAAACAGAAAAGGGGCGGGGAGGCAGTGGCCCCGTCGGATAGGCGGACCCACCCTCCAGCTGCCGCCGCGTGTAAACAGGTCCTCCCGAAGTCATCGGGGGTGTCGATATCAAAGCCTGTGGGAGAGGGACGACACTGGCGGGTAAGTTCCCACCTGGAGAAGTTTGACACACAGCAGCATCAACAGCAAACCCGGATCTGTGGCTGATTTGCTAATTAATTATTAATAAATGTAATGAGGCATAAATGCAATACGGATGTCAGGACTGTTTGAGGGGCATGTCACAGGAAAGGGGGGGCTGGTGTTCACTCACCGGATGATAGGAGCTTGCGACAGCAGTCTGAGAAGCCACTAAGAGCCGCCAGGTGCAGCGGGAACATGCCGTGGATGCCACGCCTACCAAGAGGCGGGGCCAGTTAGCACCATGTGACACCCTACCCAGCATGCCTTGCAGCAGCAACGCTGATCATCACTCACTTGGTAGCGTCGGCCCCGTTTGTGATGAGCGTGTTGAGCAGCAGCTCGTGGCCATAGCGCGCCGCGATGTGCAGGGGGGAGTTGCCGTTCTTGTCTTCACAGTCTATCTCGGCCCCTGCGGGTGTGACCCAAACCATCGGCATTAGGAACACAGGACCTGTGCCCCGCCGACAGGACGCAGGGGGGTGACGGCTCAAGGGTGACTTTACCGTTCTGAATGATGGCCTGGGATCTGGAAAACCGACCATGGATGGCGGTCATGTGCAGAGGAGTCTTCCCATCTTTACTCTGGAGAGAAAAAAATTCAGCATGAGTGCCGTGCCACTGCACCCAATCGGGGACCTCCCGTGCCATTCGGTGCCCAATAAGGGACAAGCCATGTCATTTGGCGCCCAACCAGAAACATGCTGTGCCCAATCAGGAACGGATGCGTGGTAACAGTACAATGTGCCAGTCAGAGATTTGTATCTCTGCACACAAGTCTATCTATTCCTATCTATACCTACTTTCCACCTGTACAAAATCAGTAAAATCAATCACAAGTCCTCAGGTCGGTGCCAGAATCGTCCTTTTGTGTAGTTATACTGCTGCTACCAGGAAATGCCAATATCCAATGGGCCCTTTTGGGATTGGGAAGCCCAGTCCTCATTACCTGAGCGATCAGGCTAAGAGTTTGCCGATAGACACCCAGGGGCCCCTACTCTAGGGCAGCTGAAGTCTTCCTGATGTTCTCCTGACCCAGCTGCATGAGGTCACACGGTTTCCTTTCCAGAGACTTGTAGGGTGTTTCTCAATATGCGTACTTCACCGTACTTGTGTTCTCGTGTACCCGTCTTACAGTACATCATCTTCCAGTGCCAAAGACCAGTCCCAATACTAAGCACAGAAGTACAGAGGATAGTAAAAATTCACAGTTGTCCTTGCCCCGCCCTAGATATCAAGGATACATTAGTTGCATCTCTGCCAAATGAGAACAATCGCACGATTCATTGCGCCCCAATGTTCGTTCTTGGGTGGCAAGTTAGCAAGACCGGTCTTGTCAAGACAACATGTACGGCCGTGGCGTATTTGGTATTGAGAAACACCCTAAAAGTCACTGAAGAAGTACTCATGATGAGGTCACTTCCTGTGAGAGACACCGTCCTGCCAGACAGCAGTGGCGTACCTTGATGTTGACGTCGGCGCCGTTGCTGACGAGCAGCTCCAGGCAGAGCGCCCCGTGTCGCGAGGCCGCTGTGAAGTGCAGCGGCGCGAAGCCCTTCTCGTTCACCTGGTTGACGTTGGCCCCAGAATCGATGAGCTCATTGACGACCACATCCTGGCCGTTGTAGCAGGCCACGTGGAGCGGCGTGTTGCCGTACGCATTCGGCTCATTGATCTGGAACAGGGAGACGAGGTGGGTTGGGAGGGATCTTCGGAGGTCACGCTCGTTTTAGCAGGTTGTGGGGGGGCGAGGGGCGGCACTCACGTCCACCCCCAGGTCCAGCAGGAACTTGACCACGCTGATCATGCCACTGGATGCGGCCGCATGTAGAGGGGTGTACGCCTTCTTGTCCTTGCAGGTCACCTCGGCGCCGTGATTCACCAGGAGCTTCACCACCTCTATGTGGCCTGAAACCCAGAAACCAATCAGGCCCGCCCTGTCAGACTGGGCCACCCCAAGGCCAACTGAAGCTCTAACAGGCAGCACCAGACTCCTCACCCATATAGGCAGCCCAGTGGATCGCCCGACGTTCCTTCTTGTCAAAGGCATTAATGTTGGCACCTCTGGAAAGTAGCAGTTTCACCATCTACCAGGGAGACGGGAGACTGACACTGAACACAGAGTGTCTGCATGTGACAGCAAGCAGCTTAACTCCGCACTAACGGCGCGAGGTTTGGCCTGCACTTCCCAGGCTGTCAAAAAGCCCCTAGCAAGCCATCTGCAGGTCAGCTCCTGACAAGAGGGGTGGGGGGGCTGAATGTCGGCACCCAAAAAACCCATCTGTATCGGCTGGGTGAGTCGGGCCTATCAGCGACCCCTCCTGTCAGGGAGATGACAGTGCGGGATTCCCTCCTGAGGCCGCTACCCTGGGAAGTCCCCACAGGAATGGGACTGACCTCCAGGTGGCCACTGAAGGCGGCGTGGTGCAGGGCGGTCCTGCCCGCGCGGTCCGACACGTTGACATTGCTGAGCTGCGGCACCAGCTCCTCTGCGCAGTGCACCGCCTTGTTGGCTGCAGCTACGTGCAGTGGCGTCTGCCAGTTCTTGTCCCGTGCGTTGACATCGGCTGAGTGCTTCAAGAGTACCTTCACGGCCTCCTGGGAACACGAGGGGACAAGGGAGGGATATCAGGTGGCACGTCCTGGCATAGGACTCCCGTTTCCGGCTAAGTGGATCGGCTCCGGGGTGGGAGACGGGAGAAGCGTGTGAATCAGCCAATCGGAGTACTCGGACACTCTCAGATACAGGATGGAGAGATGCATCACCTGTGAGTGTGACCTCATTCGAAGGCAGAGAGAAACAGTGAGCCTGAACTGACAGAACAGCACGGTGCCCCCCCCTGCCTCAGGCCCAAGCAGCCTGCTTCAACCCATCTTCTTACACTCGAGCTGTGTTAGCAGACGACTAAAAGGGCAAGCTTGGTCCTATTTGCTTACGGTGGGAAATCCAAGAGCTCAGATGTTTATTAATTATAAAAAGTACTTTCCATGGTATATGAGCAAAAATCCAATAAATGAGCACCCCTACATGACTGCTAAAACTGAGCCTGGTTAGTAACGCCCCTACAACCCCATCCAGACCAAACCCAGAGGAAAATACAGAGTGCTACAACGACAGCTCAGGGGCCCCGAGGAGGGGGACTTCGACATCCACAGCTAGAGGTTCCCCTCCAATCCCAACTGTCGGGCAGGAGGTGAGAATCAACACACGGCTACTTCCCCATTTTCAATGCCAAGTCCTACTGCTTGCCCCAGGGCATGTTCCATTCTCAAACATTACAAAGCATGTGTTAAAGCTACAAAGCATTTATGAAAGCCCTACAAACTCATTACAAAACGGAACATGCAGTGCTGAATATATACTTTTTGAAATAGGCACAACAGGTAAATCGATAAATAAAAACATGCAAGAACCAGGATGCTGGAATCATCTTGGGCAGAAAAGCTCCTGCACAACTTCCATGTGTTTTGGTGCCTTTGGGAGAACCAGAGCACGAGCAGCACATGGCGGGTCTGTATGAGGAACGGACCCAAGATGGGCTTTAAATACCCACAATGTCACGGCAAGGGCTCCAGCAGAACCTGCGGCAGCGAGCCGGTGCTGGCGGATCTGGGTCAAACAGTAAACTTTAAAGAAAAGCTAAGAGAATGATGAAAAAACACTGCCTTAGAGCGAATTCAAATTCCTGTCTGCACTAGTCAGCCCCTCGGGGCATGCTGGGTATGAGCAGGGCGGAGAACATCAAACCCGAAAAGGGCTGGAGGTGTCTGAGACTCACCTAAGAGGACGATGAGAAATTTAACATAAACCTAGACCTTGTAGGATCTCAACAAATGCCAAAGAGCATTAAAATATACATGAAAGCAAAGCTGAGATCAGCTAAAGATCTCAGAAACAACCAGGAAGTACAAACCAAGGCCGGCGGCTCGGCTGTATGACCTACAGAGCTCACTTTCTCTTTCCAGTGTCACCAGAAATGTTGAGTGTTGACTTTTGGCAATAGCAGTGGGGTCAATGATCATGATATGACAGCTGCACAGAGGCTTGTGTTAAGTAACACATAATTCACCGATCTTTCGAAACGAGGGTTGATAGTGTGACCTTGTGTGTGTGCGTGCGCGCACGTGCATGCGTGCAAACAGACCAACGGAAATACCTCACAGCAGGATGCCACAGCCCGGTGCAGCGGAGTCAGCCACTTGTTATCTTTGGCATTTACTCTCGCTCCTGAAAGGGGGTGAAGGGAATGGAAGGGGTGACAGAAAATCTCCATAAAAAACAACAACGAAAAAAAAAACAGAACAACAACAGCAACGCCACAAGCCGCGTAAACGGTCGTATTACAGACAAACCACAGCTGACGGTTTTTAGGGAATCCAAAGCAAATCCATCCACACACACGCACGCACGCACGCACGCACACACTGGAAGCTCTCCGACAGGCCTTGCTGAGAGCACGTGCCGGTGAACAGGCACAAGCAGCTGTTGACACAATCTCAGGCAGCAAAGAGTGCAGGACACAACACTACAGCCCCATTTTCTAAGAAACTGAAAGCTGTACGCGTCACACTTCATGTTACCATTTCTGGGACAGTGGGGGCAGTTCACACTGGACAGGAACATTGTGGATAGCCCTGGTCTGCAACCAATGCCTCTTAAGACCAAGCACATGACCCGAGTGTCATAAAGACGGGTTGCTTCACCTCCCCGCAGGGACACACCTGACATGATCAGCAGCTCGATGATCTCCGAGTCACCCAGGTATGCGGCGGCGTGCAGAGGCGTCCTCTTCTCGTTGTCCTGCGAAGACAGAGACGTCGTATAAGGGAGCTGTGCTCTTTCAGAAGCAGGTCCATGTGGACCGGGGCCAAATAGATGCAGGTGTTCAGCTTGGGCCAGACAGGCGCCGAAAGTGGGCCAACGGTACCATAGATGTGACTTCACAGCTCAAGGAGTGAGAGAATGAGGAGAAGGATAAACAAGAACCAGGATAGTGGTCTACAGCAATTCCGGAACTTTTCACACACGTTATTGGCAGCCCATAATAACCCATGATAGCAGAGTGATAACATTAGCATTTTAACACCCATGTGGGTGTTGTATAATCATAATTAACTCATACTTAAATACCTGATTAGCAGAAATTCAGGTCTAATGACAAGGAAGTTCATGTATCTACGACAGTTTCTAGAAAAACTAAGATGAATTGCAGCATTTTTAAATGGGACTCCAGGAAGCCATGGCAACGCTAAGCCTTTGGGGAAAGACTGGAGGGGGAGAGGGGCTGTGAACGGAACAGCACAAACTACTGTGCTGGCAGCAGCAACAAAAATGATCGTAACATTCTGCCGTGGTGTTTACAAGAGCCTGATTTACAGAGGAGGATGTTTCCTCGAAGCCAGGGCTGAGCGGTGAAGAAGCTGACGAGCAAGAGACGGGATGCCCGTCAACTGCCGATGACGGACCTGGCCGCGGCGGGCTGCCAGACGCCAGAGGACAGCGCTCTGCACACGGCGTGCAGGGTTTATTCTCATCGGGGCAGCCAAACCCCTCCTTTGGGGTCAACATTTATATTCACAAGGCCCTTTGGCTCAGGAATTCCGTCTAATAGAACTCATAAGGAAAACAAAAAAAAGAATTATGCAGTTATAGGGTTTCCGAGACCGTACTGCCCATAAAATCAGAAATGCTTAAAAACATCTGACTTCCATTTATGTACATTGGGTCTGTTACTTCAGGTGCTTAAAATAGCAGAATATTCCATGGTTGCATGCATGGTTTTAACTCTGAAAGAAAACTTTACACCCGCATTCGACAGTAAGAACCCAGTGTACAGACCTCTAAACAATGCTAACCAGCTAAGCTAATAGAGCCGTGGTTAGTCCAATACAGAAATATAGTGTTTATACAGTAACGGCCGAGAACTGAAGGTGCAGAGCCGGAATTACACTTTACAGTCACACTGCCGCTTAGCAAAGGCCAAATAGATCTGACCAAATAGATATTCTTACTTCTTCCTCTAGTCATATCAAAGATATCGGCACCCTTTTCCGGCCCAGAAATGGAGGAGACTGACCGGAGGGGAGAAAAGGGTAACCCAGTCTCCAGCGGAACACTTTACAGAGGAGAATGTTCTTCAAAATGCATCCAATTACCCTGTGCGGTTACCCTGAGCACACATCGTTTGTCCTACAGAGCTCATTTCACCAAGGAACTCATTGGGGAATGTTTGCACACCTCTACACCTGGGCAGTAACCAGGAGACTGTAACCAAGGTCACACCCCCAAGCCCTGCACTACAGACTGACTATAATATAACACAACGCAAGTGATTTATTTTTCTCTGGGGGGGTCACTGAGTATTTTTTCCCCTCGTATCCCCTTCTGCTCTCCAGGAGAGACACAGACACACATGTATTTAAAGGTGAGAGCAAGTTTGGGGTCAGAGAACAGGATCAGCCAACATTCAGCAGCCTTGGAGTTAAGGCGCATGCTCAAGGGCCCAACCCTCTTCTGCGTACGGGACTGAAACCCACAACCAAATACCAGCCTGGAGCCCTAAGCTCCCAAGCTAAACATCACCCTAGTCTATTGAAGACCAAAGTGAAAACTGGCAAGATAAACACAAGACTCCCTCTAAGGTTTACACTTCAGCAAGTGGGTTTTTGCAGATATAGAGTGACCTATTTCCCCTGCTGTGACCATGGCTCACTAACATATGCACATACAGGAGTAAATACCTCTCACCAAAGCACAGAAATAAAATGGCACATGGCAATTATATTTGGATATTTTCAGCAGAAGACAGCGAGGCGTGCCTTTAATGATGGAGAGAACGTTACCTGTACATTGACATCTTCCTTCTTGAATATCAGGGAGCGGACTTCATCGGCATCCACATTAAAAATAGCTTTCAGGAGTGAAGGCTGAAAAGGAGAGAGAGAGAGAGAGAGATGGCTTTTTACGTTCTGTGGGAGCGTGTTTTTATGCTGGTAACACCGTGGAGGGTGTTACGCAGAAATACTAATCCAGATCTTCCTCTAGGCTTATTGGCCATTTAGTTCTGCCATCAGTCACCCTTTACAGGACGGAAAGTAGATGGCAACAAAAACAACCCCCCCACCCCACCATGCTGCACAAAGACACTCACAGAAAGTGGGGAAAATTCCTTCACCAGCTACTAAAAGCTCTACAGTTTTTGTGGTCAAAGATAGTGACTAGGCACATAACAAAAATGTTTTTAATTACACATCAAATGAAATAATAATCAGGTGCCACACCTGGAATTTAAAGATCATGTATTTAAAACGGCTTGTACCACAAATTAAAAGTTAAGCAGGTTTATCTGCGGCTGAATAGGTGAAAGCGAAAGGGATTCGTTTGAAGGTAATACAGCAGTGAGTGGGTTGGTCAGGATCAGTCAGAGCCGCAGGGAGTAAAATCCCCAGCGATGAATCACAGAGGAAAACATCCGCCATGACAGCAACAAGCTCCTAAAATCTGCCCATTGGGCTGAAGCCCATAGCAGGCTGGCTTTCTCAGACTGTAAATTTGTAAATGAAGTGAAACGTCAGGGGCAAAAGGCATTTTCCACAAGATCAGTACTATTAAAAATAAATGAATAAATAAATAAAAAGGATCAGTACTATTCTACATCTGAGCTCAGTCGGGGGGGCACACAAATTTGCTGCTCTATTTTACAATGACTTCATGTTATCAAATTGAGGAGAAACGTACAGTGTTACTGTAATCCTAATAATCGACAAAGGCTCTACACACAGACACGAGGACCCCTGCCAGCTCCTCTGAATCACATTCCAGGCTCCACTGCGGATCTTCTCTGTGACGAACGCGGGATCACATAGTAAATCAGCCCGGCACGGCCTTTGCGCGACAGCGCACCCTGCAGGCCGGCTGACTGCGCCAAAGTGCTCCGCCGTCACGGGAGATCCCAGCGTTACTCCGTCGGCCATCATTAGACGTCTCAGTTTTGATTCCTACACGCTCCGTTATCGAAATGCATCCTCGAGAAGACAGGCGGTTTACAAACGCTGCGACATGACAGTGGGGTGGGGTGGTGTCCAGGTGCCCAGTGGATAATAAAGTGGCCCAGTTGGAGCCCCATTCAGGAGCTCAGCCATAAGGTAAGGGACAGGAAGGACTTGCTAGCTGCCTGCGAAGGGTTGCTGCT
Organism: Hippopotamyrus pictus; assembly: GCA_026781145.1. NCBI lineage: Eukaryota > Metazoa > Chordata > Actinopteri > Osteoglossiformes > Mormyridae > Hippopotamyrus > Hippopotamyrus pictus. Next base: position 2,764,072 of record JAODLC010000050.1, read on the forward strand.
CTTCTGTACTCCCACCTCAGCCTGACCCCACTCGTATGCTACGACTCCACCCCAGAACCTGGCACAGCCCTCAAGCACCCCGCCTTGAGCTACAGCGCCTCCTTGTGCTTCCTTTTGCCATAAATAAAGCGCCACCTAAGCCTGCACCCCCCCTCCATCCCATCCCTCCATAACACTCCGTGCCTTTGCCAGGTCAATCAGCTCAGTTCGGTGTTAATCAGCCACAATGATTTATTCCAGACCTGCATTTTGTGAGCTTACTCACAGGGCATTAGTGGAGTTCTCCTGCCACTGCTGACTTTGCGCGCGTGTGTGTGTGTGTGTGTGCTCGCGTGTACGTCAGAGACACATGGAACCTGACTGCAGAGCACACTGTGTTCAAATGCCCTTAATTCAGCAGAAATGTGGCTGAGCGTTGAGCTTCAAAACCAGCCTAACTGAACAGCTCCTTGCCTTTGGCCACGATCCACAGTAACACATGATCGTCGTCATCGTGGCTGTCATACTGAGACATGCTCCACACCAAATACAAACTGGACGCATCAATCTCTACTGCCAATACAAACTCAACCTGCCCCTGCAGATCAAACCCAAGGGACAAGAAACACAAATCATTTTCGATTTAAAAACGGTGGAGGTAAAGTAGCAAAATCCTACTAAAGGATAACAATGTCTTATGAGTCTGGGGGTCCAATTAGTCTGCAAAAACATATAGGGACACTGTTCTGCGGGGGATGGGTGTCATCCCCTTACAGGGCAGGTGGCCGGACAGCTGTCCCGTCAACATATGTTCCCAGAAGCCCGTTTGCAATCCCCTCACGTGTGCACTGAACACCTCCACCCCAGGGGGACGCTGTCACGGACACGTCTATCTCCTTGCCCGCACCATGGTGCCGTGAAGGTCCTCACTCATGCTACTGGTAGCAGGCTACGCGAAGGTGGCTAGCGGTGCATTACTAAATGCCAACCCTACGACAGCCGATTTGCTGAGGGGAACGTGTCTAAATGAAGCTCCTTCAGAACAGCGAGGAGGATCAACCCTACGCTGCCCAGGACGCAGACCTGATCGTAACATCAACATCACTTTGATTCCTGATTAGAATATTAACGTACGCTTTGACCAACAGAACCAAGTCCATGCTTTTAAATAGGAGACAGCCCATTCCAGAACGGCTATAATTCTAATTATGGAGACACACTGGCGCTGGTGACGGACAGTGGTAAAACGATTCCGGGGGCTCTTCAAATTGCCATGCGTTGGTGCAGTGCGATGCACCCTGAAAGCGTGTGCAGTCTCTCCTTGCTCACCTTGGCTTGTGCGGAGTCTGCGTCAGAACCGTGCTGAGGCGAGCGTGCTGGAGGCTCTCTGGAGCGAAAGGAGGAGGGCTCCACTTCCTCCTCCTCCTCCAAGACCACGATGCACACGCGGCTCATCCGCGCTTTCCGCCGCGGAGTCGCATGCCCGCGCGATGCTGCCGAATCCACGCGGGGGTGCGCAGGCAGCCCCCCGATCAGCCTGGACGACGGTGAGAGTCGTCGCGCGATGGCCGTCCTCCATTCATCCGGAGCAAGAGCTGCTGAAAGCAGCACTTTGGCCGGAGCCCAGCGATCGAGCTGACTACTACAACAAAGCTCTTCCTGTGTTCCCTTCAATCCCGCATGGAGGGGAGGGGTTTGAGCACACCGTTCACACGGGTCGACCGATCCTGCACGCACGCACGGACACACACCCACACACACACACAAACAATCAGCACAGCGGGTGACAGGAGACCCCTTTAGCCGTGAAGAAACAGGACACCGGTGAGAGAGAGGCAGAGAGAGGGGTGGGGGGAGAGAGAGAGACAGAAGGACAGAAGGAAAGAGGGAGAGGAACAGAGAGGGAAAAATAGATAGAAAGAGAAAAACAAGGACAGAGAAGGCAGGAGAACGAGTGAGAGGGACAGAGAGGGAAAGGAGGAGGAAAAAGAAGAGAGAGGAGGACAGGACAAAGAGAGAGAGGGACAGAGAGGGAAAGAGAGGAGGAGGGAAAAAAAGAGGACAGAGAGAGGACAGGAGAAAGAGAGGAGGAGGAGAGAGAGGAGGAGAGAGAGCGGAAGAGAGTGCTAACGGAAGCAGGACAGCAGTCACAAACAAGCGCTGATCACATTTGTCAGCGTCAGGATTCCACACGCAAGGTCGCTCTGCAGTTGCGATGCAGCCTCTTTGAGGTCACCTCCCACCTGACAGGCTTAAATAACACAGCTCCCCCTCCCCCGGAGGCACACTGCAGGCTCCTGACACCAGAGGCTCCTGGGATGCTCGAAAGGGAAAGCAAGAGAGAGCCGGGGGGTGGGGGAGCTTTCTGATCGATGAGCAAAGTGAAAGCTGCACTCCTCAATGTGCCACGGATGGCTTGATCCTCAGCCATCCCCGGCTTTCTGGTGGACTGTGCCTTTAAAATATCCCATCATGCTCAGAGGTAGACCTATGGTCTGGCAGAAGGGTTCCGGCAAGCCATACAAATAACAGTCTGTAATTGAGAAAATGGCTGGGGTTGTTTCTCCCACTGCAAACTGGAACAGACAGACACTGTTCTGAAGGGGGGGTTAGATGTGGGAGGGGGGCTAACTACCAACATATGAAAGAGAGGGGCGGAACATTCCAGGCAGCCACAGAAACCCATTAACTTTCCACTGGATTCTTCCCAGACGCCAACAACCTCCAACAGCACAATTATCTCTGCACGACAAACCTTCCTCAGCTGTCTCTCCCCCACCTCCCGCCCCGCATCTGCAATGTGCCCCCAATGACCATCCTGGGACCATTCATCCACAGGGTCCCCACTGTAAATCCACTGTACTTCCATACATCACGAGTACCTTCGTGCAAAGATGAAAATCTTATACGGTGGAAGTTTTACTTGAGTGAATCAAGGCCTCGTTGCAGGCTGTTAACCACTGTTGCCCCTTCTGGGACATCGGCAATTTTTAGGGGCCTGCAGCTCTTCAGAAACAAGACCAGAATGCATAAATCAGCCCACGAACCAGCCAGCTAAGGCTCCGTTTTGTTTACGTTAGAGAACCTACTTAAAACGCTAACAGTATGTTGTCTGGACTATTCAGCTTCCTCATTAATGAGGAACTGGAGCCTCTGGGTCAAGTTTGTACAGTTTGTAGCTGATGTGTGAGATGTATTGATCTTCAAATGTCAGCCATTGGGAGGACCCAGGAGATACTGACCCAAGAGACATTGACCAAGAGCCACTGATAGACATTATAAATGAGTATCAGTAACTTACAGGTCATTATGGTGACACCACCATCAACACTGGCCATCTTTTCACAACAAGCACAAAGATAAACATCAAACAGCATGTACTGGATTCATAGCCTGGCTTCCATGACGAGCACAGACACAGATAGACACAGACACAGCAGGGTTCGAAATAGCCACTATTGCATCGCAGTTTGCGATGTAAAAACACCCACCTGCGTAACAATTGCCTAAGATTCGCAGCCATTGCTAATCAATATCCAGTTTTAAATTTTATTAGAATTTTAATCATAAAAGTGAAAACATCCAGCCCCGATCCCCCGATACTCGCTGGCAGCGCTATTGACGATCTTGTCCAAATAACCGCGCTGCCGAATTAGT
>JAODLC010000050.1:2767807-2780352 GCA_026781145.1 Hippopotamyrus pictus
GCTAATCAAACTGCAACTTTTGAAAATTTTGATTAGCAAAACTGCTAATCAAGTTGAAAATCTTATTTGGAACCCTGCACAGAGACAGACACAGACACAGACACAGACACAGATAGACGATAGACACAGACACAGACACAGATAGACACAGACACAGATAGACACAGACACAGACACAGACACACACCCCTCTAGGTCTAAACCAGACGGCACCACACCCTAACAAGCTGGAACATAAACAGATTCCAGAGGCCTCAGTACGCCATTTCAAACAGGCATATGATCTGACAGCACGGGTCCTCACAGCATCATCACTCCGGTAACCAAAAGAGCCACTGCAATAATATTGTATAACTGGATGATAATTAAAACTGAAAAAATTAAACTAGACCTACTTTTTGGTCTCTGAGTGCAAAGACACACCAAGTGCAGCAAGCGGGACTGTGCAGTGTTGGCATTACGCCCCAGTTGGTTAAAATGTAAAGCAGTGATCTGGCAAGGTTTTCCAAACATAGGGCAGAATGGCCAGGCTAACATGAAGGGCCATTTTCAAAAAAGCCAAAACGTAAATTTTATATTTGTCTTACAGTTCTGCAAGTTTTTCAATAAGTCTACTGCCATTTTTATCTCCAAAAGCTGTTAATTGTATCAACGTCACATTATTATGAATACTATTTTATTTTTATATATATTTATATATATATATAAATTTTAAAATATATTTAATATTGTGCACCTGCTGGTGCGTTCCAAACTAAATCTCATTGTACTTACAACGACAATAAAGCATCCATCCATCCACTAAGATACTACGGCTGAACTCTGAACTTTAAACTGCAAAATCTTCAACAGACAACATAAATACACTTGAAGAAATTGCACTGGAATATTTTCCTCGGCTTCTCATCTATAACTCTACAATACATACGCAGTTTTTTGGTAAGAGATATATCCATAGTTTCATCATACAGTAGACAGACAACTGGAGACAGGGTGACTATCATCAACCTTCTTTGGGACAATATGTGCAAGAGATTGGGTGAACTTTTCTGCTGCTTCTTCAGAGGTGCATCTCACGGTCTCACCCACAGTCAAAGAGATATCAGGACAGTTCAACTGGTTCAACAGGGCAACAAAGCTTTCAAATTTAGTTATTGCTAGATCCTTATTTGCTATCCAGAAGGCAACTTCCAATGTACATAAAACCGCCACCTCTTTTTCATTCATTACTTTTGCCACAGCACACTAAAGACCCAGTCAGGGATTCAGCCACCACAGCCTGTTAATGGTCTCTACAGTCAGCATATCTAATATGGGTGCTTGTCTTCCAATCATATTCTAACCATGAATATTCACTCAACCATGGACTATGAAACAATCTCTCATCTATAGTCTTTTTCGTATTGGACTGCTTGATTTCATGGGTACCAGTCTGTGAGGAGCAGTCTTCTTCCAAGCGTGATGAATCATTCATTCGCACTGTATTTGCAGCTACATCGAACATCACTGACAGCCGATCAGCCGAATTATAGTGAGTTTTTCAGTCATAGACTTTTTGTTTTTTAGGTTGGGAGCCTTAAAAGAATTCCAGTATTGAACTAGATTTGCTCCCTTTTTCCTGGTGGTTACATTGCATATACAAGAAAGAATGATAAGTATGCCTTAAAAATTTCTGCTTTCTATATGAATGACCAATAAAATTAGCTGAAGAGCATCAGCTGACACGGACACCCAGCAGGTTCTCTTACCTACCTGGGGGGTGTTCCACAAAGCACCGTTTCTCACTTTAGCTGGGCTAACTTAAGCTAGAAGTCATGATTATTCAATAGGAATGCTCCTTAGCTAAACTCTTATTGGACAATCATTACTTCAAGATCAGGGTGAACTGCAGGATCAGGGTTGCCTACCTTTGGGTTAAATGGTGCTCGCAAATCGCCCACAAGTTTGCCTAGTCAAAAATGACGCACTGTATAACCCACGTCTGTGATTTTTTAATGTGCCACGCATAATTCTTCTGCACCAATGGGGTGAGGGTCAGTCCTCGGCAGAACAGAAAAGTGCTCAGCAGCCATTGTATTCTGGAGAAATCGTTAATATTCTTGGTCCTAATCGGGGAGCTCCGGTGTTCTGGAAATGAAGAGCCCTGCCTCCGATAATAAAGGTCAGTGCTTATTACATCAACGCCAAGGCCAGAAAGCCAGAGACTGAACACAGAGAACAATGATCTGTTCATTTATAGCCACCTAACGGAGAAAATGCAATAGAACAGAAAGCTTCCAAGAGTGAAACCCTATAAATAGTCTGGAGACCCTTTGTAACAATGCAAGGGGTCATAAAAACATGGTGAAACCATTCTGTCTGTTGATAACGTAAAAACAGCAGCAGGTCAAAGCTTGAAAATAACAAAGATCCACCACTTTACCACACTACTCCTACACATGTGGATGTGGGCACATGCCCCCAGGGACTCAAGGCTCTTGTCAAGATTGTGCTGAAGTTAAAGAACAAAATCGGCTACAGAGTGCAAAGGCGCACCTCCAAAACACAGCAGAGGATGGATCACACAGTACAACAAAGAGGGTACTGATCCAGGTAGCTTTGGATCCACACCAAATTGGCCAAAATGGACCCACTGGACCGAAATTCTTAGATGCTTTATTGTGATTTTACGCAGAAACACTTCTGCCAAATGTGGTGCCCACCACTTCCCGACACTTTCTAGTCTGTTGCAATTTTCATACCTTTTCTATTAAACAACCTGGACCTTGTACTCGCACACAAGCCAAACAAATTCTAGCAGCAATCCCTGCTAGAAAGTCTACTGTTGTATTACAAACAATGGGCTGTGGGCTAAATCTGCCACAAATGTGGCAAACTAAGTCCCAAGCATAATAACTGTAAAAATGTATGTAGGTATGATGCCACATTTTATTTGTGGGGAGGGGGGGGGGTTTCACAAAACGGCAGAAACCGTAAACCAGATGGACTCCACGTACATGAAAGGAAAATTCTACAAGCTGTTCTATTACATCTAAGCATTTCAATCCCATGTTCAAGGTGACGTTCAATACATTAACAAGCACTTTTGAGTCTGGCTAACTTGAATAGCAAGCAAAAGCCTTGGGGGGGGGGGTGACATTGGACGTCCTTCCATTGTTTTAGGAAGGAGAAACCTAAGCCACAAAAATGATGCGCTGGATCCATGAGAAAAGGTGAATAATCAAAAGTGAACACAAAGACTTAAACACACTTCTTTTACATGGACAAAGTCATTTCTATCATCAAAACTGTACAGCAGAACAATGTTTATGCAATTTATGGAAAAGGGCAGATGGACAGACAGAATAGCAGAACATATGAAATAGATTTTTTTTAATGGATCTAACAGTGGGTTTGGCAGGTCATGCTTGGTAGAGCCTGCCAGAGCCTGTGCCTCACACTCCAGCCTATCCGAGGCCCTGGGGTACTTAACTAGGCATAGCCTATCCCTCTCCCCTAAGACCTGAGCCAAAGAAGAAGGTGTGCATTCAGGATACTCCCCTGCATCACCAATGGCCAGTATCCTAAGCCAAATAGTCCCAGTCTGAGATACAGATCATGTAAACAGAAGCTACACACTGACCCCTATATCTGTCCCGTCTGGTATTCCGATATAAACTGGCAGCTCTGTACTGACATGCAGATACGCTTCAGTCGACAGATGGCGAACCGCCATTCGGCTGACCAGGGCGCAGCACGGACAGCGAACAGGCCGGCTGTAACTGTTTAACGCCAGGGCTGACAAACAGAGTAGAGCTTTTACTGCGGAAGCAAGAGATAAGGAGAGCAGTAAGCGGACTCCTGAAAGAAATGGGGAACAACCCATATATCTAGAAAGCAAGAGGGGAAAGCGTCAAAGGATTAAAATACGAAACATACATAACCAAGCACTATTTGAAAACATTCTACCCGTCATGTTCCTGTATAATGGCTTGGGCTCAACTCTGTAAGGCTAAAAATGTACTCAGTAAGGCATTTTAGCAAAAAGATGATTCAATTAAATAATAAGTGTTCCCTGGGTATTGGGGGTGGAACAGTTCGTATGGGAACAGGTCTGGGGGTGGCACAAAACACAATTCTCAAACATACACCCCCACATCATAAGAATTTTATTATATCACATTGTGATTATGTCAGCGGTTTCAGGCTCTATGAGAGAAAGCAGATGCCCTCTAGAGGATGACACAGACACAACACTGGTGAAAACCAGGGTGAATAATGAGCAGTTCTACAAATGTAATAACAAATGATCAGTGAAGTAAACCTGCTAACCAACAGCATGCCATAACCCCACAGCAAGATTCAAATCTTTGTTGTTACCATCAATAACTGAATCACCATGCAGGGCCAACTCTTGGGTTCAGGCCTGAGCTCTGTCCCATCAGAACTGGTTAACGCAAGGACTGAATCTATCTGTGTCTCTGATATTGGACAGATTTCACACTGCATGTCCTCTATGCAACACGTAAGCAACTGTCAGCTTGTGTAGGGTTTGCCAAGCTCCATTAAACAGGAGTGGAAACAATGCAGAAACCAGCACAAACCCAATCTGATTTTGTCTATCTCTGGAAGCAGTTTTTATGGTTCTCTGAAAAAGGGCACCTTTCCTAACTGACAACTAGACTACACACTGCATGCAAGACACAGGCTTTCGAAATGTTCAGTTCAGGTACAGTGGCCAGTCGAGGCCTCCCATCCCTCAGAAGGGACTTTTAAATCACAACCTGAATTCACAAACCCAGGCTGCCAAAGATCTGCAGGCCCGGGTTCTCCACGCATAGCCCACTCCCTTCCGGCAGAGTGAGTGCCCATGGTCAGACCATGCCATGTGTGCGCACATGTGTTATGCAGCCCCTGCATACATCATGGGCCCCTAAGGACAAATGTAATCAAAGACACAGGATGCCCTGAGACAGCCCCCCGCTACCCTCTCCTCTGTTATGGGATGAGCCTATGTTTGCTTTCACTGCTCTTTCAGAGACAAGGCCAGCTATTTTGGTCACATTTTTTGCAATCAGTTAGCAAACAATAGGTGAGATGGTGTAATCAGAAGAGGCTTTCCTGGAGCGACAGTGAGTTGCAACCCCATGACAGAAGCATCTCAACACAGTGACACACAAGGACAATTTAAAACAATAACTCATAAGAGATGATGGCCTCTTTTCAGAATGGTAAGAATCTTAAACCAACCAATAAAAATATCCATACTGTCTCCTCACAGCCGTTACAGTAACTTCACTGGAACCTGTTTGAATAGTTGTCTATTATATTTTTATGCTTCTTAAGCTCTAATGCGTTAATCTCCCAAGAATTTGTGAACCTTCACATTAATTTTAATATCACTACTTCAACTGATATTTTATATATATCACAATAGCAGTCAAAAATTTGGACATACCAATCCATAGAAAGGTTTATTTGTACTATTCTCTACATTTTAGAATTCTAAAGACATTAAAATTACAAAATAACATATATGGATTAAGCACTGACCAATAAAGTATTAAACAAAACAATTTGAAGGGTGGGGTAATTCTGTGCATAGGGACTAAAATCGTTGGGTCGGCAGAGTGATCCCACCCCTTGCTGCGCCCTTCAGCAAGGCCCTTGACCCCAACTGCCCCAGGGACTGCCTGACCCTACATTCTTCTTAAGGCATTTTCATGAGGTGGCCTCCTGGGATGCATTTCCAGCTGTCTTGAAGGAGGTCCCACATGTATGCTGAGAGGTTTCCTTCACTCTCTGGTCAAACTCCTGATGTGTGTGTGTGTGTGTGTGTGTGTGTGAGATTATATATATATAACACACACAATAATAATACACATATACATGTAAACATATATACATTGATGTGTTTATAATGTAATATATAATGTAGTAGGGGGCGTGTCCACCCAGCATGCATTTATCCCTGACTGGATAAATGACCTGGAAAGCCTCTTCAGTGTACTGTAAACAATAACTCTTATTTCAGAAAATACAGGAGATCTGATTCTCTGCTGCATTCTGCCAGCTCCAAGTTATTAAGTGACAGATTAACTTGTAAAAGGTAATTTTTCCTATAAGTTAATAATAAAGTCAAATGCCACACCAAGTGGGGGGAGGGTCATACTTAAGTGTTTAAACTGCTTAGGAGGCAATCTTCCACTATTTACACACCTACTGCTGAGGCCAGCAATACATCCCATTACATCCTGCTGTCAAATTAAATAAGCCCAGTTTTAGGCAACACGGGTCCTGGTATAGCAGACTGTCCGCAACCATGGTGACTAAAATAAGCAAATACTTAACAAAAGTAAATAAGCAGACATCATATTCAGATATTTCTGCTGAACAACGCGTACAACTAGACTAACAATGTATATAAATCATGCAACCAAATGCATCGTGTATACATGAGCAATGCAAACAGTGGGGGAGCCTTCAGCATCTAGGGATGCTGAATTATCTTGTCATGGCAACGGCAGCGGAAGGCATCAATCAAGCTTGATCTCTCACTTGCCTTGCACGTTTAAAAATAATCTGTATTATAGCGCGCAAGATGATTGTACGCATGCATTATACAACGGACTGTCATGTGCACGTTATAACAGCGGGTCCTGTCAAATCAAGTCGCCCAGACAGCCGTGGTACAGCGGCACACAGCCGGTGCCGGGCCTTTGTCGTCGGCCGTTCTCGAAGACCCTTTCGCTCCCCTGCTGTCCCCGTAGCCCGTCATTTATTGGGACACCAGGGCCAGCCGCCGAGCTCGGCGCGCGCACACCCCCTTCCACCGGACCGTTTACGGCGAGGCACAGCTAGCTGGGCAGCTAACCAAGAGGCTCATCCCCGGAGCCTCCATCGTCGCCGACAAATGACACACCGCGTCGGACCTTACCATTCCCTGGTCAGACATACCTCCCCGAATTGGCCATGAGGTATTTTAAAGCCCAAACTCGCTAAGGTCTCAGAATAAAAATAACAAGCGGCTAGCCTGCCAAGTTAGCCACCTAGCCAATTAAAGCATTAGCCAGCTAGCGCGCGAGGTAGCCGTTAGCAAGCCACCTACCTGGTCTCGGATTTTGAGAACCACCATGTTTCATGCGGATATCGGTGCGCTCCTGGATTTATCAGTGTGATTCGGGGAACCCCCCCGGACTTCCGCGAGTTAATATCTCCAGCTTTATTTCAGTTTGCGCTCGGCCCGGGCTTCCTCTTTCCTTCCTGAAATAGACAAACACAGGAGGCACAAACTCCACAACATTACCGCCACGGTCACGCCGGAGTTACAAGACCATTGATTGGCTGAAGGGCGGATTAAACTCGCAGTAAGACTTCCGATGGTTGGTAGGTCTTTGCTGATGGACGCCAGATTCGGAGAATAAAGGGGAGATAGTGTCGGGACTGATAGTGATAGGGATAACAACTGGGTTTAGTTACCGCTACTTCGACGGAAGGGTTATTCCCAGCTCAGATATATTGCAGCTACTCGTCCAGCAAGCTTCCATAATTAATGTGCCACGCACGAATAACTTCATACTCGAGAAGCAGAAACGTCAAAGTCTAACACCAAGTTTAATTTTGGTTATATAAGAAATTTGAAAATATTTTCTGTGAAAAATATATAGAGAGCATAATATATTTTAAAATCCTTTTATTTTATATATTTTTAAATCTGATGTTCAATATTTTTTTCTCTTGAATTTTGCAAACGAAACACATTAATGGGAAGATGGCAGCCAAGACATTTATATTAATCACAATATAGGAACTTGGTTCGGGTTCCCGACGCTTTAGTCTGAAGGTATTGTGGGGCTACTGTTACATACACCGTTTAGGTGTGATTAAACACGCCTTTTGTTAACATCATGTCAGTTTTTATTTATGGAGTGATTTGAATGAAAACCATACACCAGGTTAGGTTAATACCACAGACCATAAGGGAAAGTACCACGCTGAACTGAACTCGGAAGCGGTGACGTTCACATACCGCTACACTGCTTTATCATACCACCGTATAAATTTAGCCTACATTAAATTGGTTTCTTCTACCGCCACATTAATTCCTATTACCAACCTATTGATTTCTATCACCAAATTACTTTTCCCACAATTGGATTGCTGACTTCGCATTGAAGTGCATTGCCTACTGACATTTCGCTTGATAAAGACACGAAGGTTAGTTCTACCTCCTTCCTTAAAAAAAAGACGCATGTGACTTTGAACCCAGTGTGTATGATTGATGTGGCACCTGGCAGGTTCCAGATGGAGTAAAAAATAGCTTCTGACTGTCACTGAATAACACTGACCTTTAGTGCAACAAGTTAGCCCAATGGCTGATGACAGTTCCTGCGCAGACACAAACTGACATATAAATACCAACGGGCAGACATGCAGAAACAAACCGCTTCACATAACATGACACTGCAAGGTACGTCTATAGAGTTCGAAAGTTTAGAGCATTAGTGCCATCTAGCGAATTTCTGTAAGATAGCACTCAAGTGAATAAACTTCTTATGAACTGAATACAAATGTAACATTAAAATTTTACGTAAGTTGAAACAAAATAATAACGAAGCAATTAATTAAAAAGTTTATCTAAAAAGCCTGCACGATACAGTAGAGAATTGTAATGTGTAGGGTTATATTGTGTAGTTGTTTAAAGCTTACATTTAAACATTAATTATTAAATAAATAAACACGATATGTGTGCACTTAGTGTTCATAAAACTCCGCGCATCGCAAAATTAAGGAACACAGTAACTATATTAACAGGTGATGAAAAATCAATATGGGTTCGTGGGTGCTTGCCGATCAGCATTTAGCAACGTTTTTCAGCTGCTGGCATGAAATGTGAGATACCAGGGGGTTTGGTGCGTTTGGCATGTCAGCTTTAAAAGAACGGATGTATGTGCCCTGCCCTGTACTACACAATTCAATTCCGTATAAAGAGTTTACATGCTGTGATGCCCTGCCACCTAGTGGAATTATTTAGCATTGCTTCTTCTACACACAAGTCATGTATACTTAAATTCTCAGATAAGTTTAATCAAATTTCATATTGCACAGAATTACAACATAAGGTAAATAAATTATATTGATATCAGAATAACAAGTGGTACGTGAGTTTAAAAAAACTGACGGGAATACGCATACATATTGTCAGCTGGAAGGTCGTCAATGCAATGTCAATGCAAAACATTGACTCCTTGCTGATATGGGTTCACATGGACTGCTTACTTACTCGTTTGCCTCTGGCGTCAGGTATACCTGTCTCTTTGCATAATTAACTTGCGTATTTAATTAAGTTTGACATTACAACAAAGATGAATGTGCTAATTTGTTAAATTCCATCTTTTCATCCATTCTCCAACCGCTGCTCATGGGCGAGTACTCAGGGCTGTCGTCAAATTGCCACGGAAAAACGGATACACATAGACGCAAATTACTATTGTCACCACAGGGTGGCAGTATTGTGTTTTGTTCACACGCGTGAATTTTCTTCTAGAGGACCAGTGTATCCTGCGGGCGAGCGTTGCATATCTTAGTGCGTCTCTTTTTGTTTTACCTGTCTTCCCAGGTGATTGTTATCCTTAAGTGTCTGAAATGCATTTTGTCATACCACAAGATAATTTTGTCTACAAAGACTCCAGTGTATATGAGTAGGAAACAGGTTATCTAACAGGTAATGAATAGATATTATTGGCCTACTGGTTGATGCATTGCTTGGCAGCCTGCCATGATGAACTGGATGCTCTGATGATGTGTTAGATCAGAATTTGGTGCGGTCTGATCAGCAAAGCATGTTGTTGACGGGTGAGATGCGGAAATTAAACGAACAGTCCACAAAGGCACGATCAGTGCTCAGTGATGCGCGCCTATATCAATGTGAAAACCGGCCACCATAGTGCGCTGGAGCACATCTGCCCTCCTCGCCTTGGGGGGGGGGGGGGGAATCGCCGCTTCGCGGATGTTAACTGTCACACACAGCAGCTGAGTAGGGTGGGGGGTATGCATAACATAATGCCTGTTCTGCCCGCCCGCCCGCCAGGAAGACTGAGCTCCGGAAGGACAGAGGACTGAGCTCTGCTGGAAAACACAGTGGTGTGATTCACACCCGCGACGGAGGTGAGGATTCTGCAGATCTCATGCACTGCAAACCAGGAGGCAACTGTCACTTTGGAGTGGTGGTACTTTCACTAAAATTGTATAATACCGGCATTTAATGGATATCAGTTTCAAATTAAATTCAGTTATATTGGAAAGATCAAATACGCAATATTTTGATTTGGTAATTAAAACAGCGATAGAGAAAGTTCTCAAATTCTTACAATTTTCCAGAATCAAATCGATGTACCAGTGTAGCTTCTTTGTTAACATCTTGAAGGAGTCTACGACGACCAGAGATAAAGACATGGATTTCTTGAAAGGAAACGAAATACTAAATACTGATAAAGCTAAGTGACCTTTTAATCGAGCTGAAGATGCTTCACACCTTCAGTGACACTGGCTAGGTTGTGTACAAGGCGTGACAATTGCAGGACAGTGACGTCGTAAAGGACATTGGGGACCTGCATAAAGAACTCAAACATAGCAAAAGCAACAAGAAAGGGAGTGAGGGTGATAAATGGTGCAGATCAAGAATGGGAAGTGTCAGCAGAGAGCTCTGACCGTGGGCTTAAAAAAAATTTAAAAACCGCAGATCAGTCGGACATACAAAACTAAACTAGTATTTATACTGGAGAAGTCCCAGAATGGCCATACTGGCATGGGCTACTCCTGATGTTCCCTCTGCAAACAAATCAGTTCAGGATATATTTATAAGAGTCAAGGCAGGGGGACAGATGTCCAGGGTACAACATCCATTTCACCAATTTCCCAGGACACCTGATATTTGAAAGTATGTAATCACTGCAACAACAGGTGGAAAATGACCTAAAATAGTGATTAAAAGGCACAGCCATTTAAATAGAGTTAACATTTTATTAGTGTTATGTTGACTTCAGCTGCTCAAATGAACAATTTATTAGCATAATGCAAACACACTCTAAATGGCTTTTAGAGTTCTTTTTTCAGTCTATTAAAAATGATCATGACATTCTGACTTTATCCGTTAAAGAAAAATAAGAAAATAGAATTGACAGTACATTTAGGCACACTGTTGACACGTTGTAAGCTGATATGCATAACTCATGATCATAGATTCATATGTACAGGGCGACTTAAAAAGCTCTGTATCATGGGGATGAGGGGAGGGGGACAGAAAATAAACGAAAAATGCAGGTGCGTATATTCTGCGGGGGGGGGGGGACACCTGTACTCACTCTCCCAGAGTGCAAGTACAAGGTCTGGAAGGACAAGTGCAGCCCTGCTAAGATCATTAGCTACAGACGCCGCATAATTGATAGACTATTACAAGTGGGCCAAGCCAGGCCAGATGGTGCAACTAAGCTTCAGGAAATCTTGGGTCAGCCGATGCTGCGACAGCGCCCTCCGGAGGTCGGCCCTCTCAGTAACATCTGCCTCTCATCTCGGCTGTGTCTAACCAGACAACCAAAATGCTGTCGCTCCACGTCACTAACGAAGCGCTTTTCGTTATACAAACTTACACAGCGTTTAAAGACACTTTCCACCGCAGGACACCAAGGGCCCGCGGTCACCTGGGTTTCATGATAAACCTTGGTGTGCAGGCCAGGGACTCTGTGTTGCCCCTACCGTCATGGTTTGCAGATACGACCGGATATATTGTGAAACGCATTCGCGTCACCTCCATGTATATGCATCTACGCTGACAAAACATAAGGAGGCTTTGCCGTGTCTTCTTGTAGTCCTGCTTGCCGACCGAAAGCCATGCTCAGCTGAACAGTGCCCATCGTCAACGAACAGACTACGGAGGAGTGGAAAAAAAGAGACTTATAAAACAAGTCCTTAAATAAAATGATAAAATAACAGAATGTGAGTTGGGTGCAGAAGACCCATCTTTTCAGGTTCTTTCAACATTTCAGTACAATAACAGCTTTCAATATACAATTTCTCAAATACACATGCATTAAAGAAAAATATTGCACAAAATTACATATTCTATGACGCAATGATTAAGTCTGGATATTTTTCAGAAATCAATTATAATCCTATAAATGCAGTCAACTAGTCAACTGCCAGGAGTCCATTGCTACCACTCCCCTGTTGGTCATTTGTTAAATATTAAGGCTGATTCTCTATCATACAGTGGCACAGTTTTCTGACTTGAGAGGGTTGCATTTTAGTGCTACACATTTCTAAAATTAAGGAAGAAAAAAAAAAAAGGTTAAAAAAAAAAAAAAGTTAAAAAAAAAAAAAACCAACATATCCAGTCTTCACAAAGGAGTACACTTGCGTGGGTTTAAACCAGACGGTCCTTGGAGAGGGTTTTGTTCTTGACCGTACGCCTCAGTGTGCTCCATTCGAACGGAAACATGGGTCACCAGCCTGGACAGACAATCAAAACGGTTTCACAGTCACCTTTCTCTTAAATCCACGCCCCCCCC
>JAODLC010000050.1:2780452-2793954 GCA_026781145.1 Hippopotamyrus pictus
AACCCACCCCCCCCCCCCCCCCCTCCACACGCCCCCCCGGAAGGGCCCAGGATGAGCAGCCGTGTGCATTTTGCCCAACGTGCGATGCACAGAGGAAGAGGAGCCCCAGCCATCGCTTGGTCCATGGCAGATCTGGAGGAGGAGGAGCTTCACAGATGGGGGTGCAAACTCTGAAGACGGTGACTTCTCCTGTCGGCTCCCCCGAGGAAAAAAAAAAAAAAAAAAACCTACGAAGCACTAAAGAACGCTGTCACATCGCCAGCCGTGTTTTTTGTCGTCGCGAACTCTTTATGTACTACAAGTCGGCGAAGCACAATCTAAGTTGCGTCTAAGACTGAAGACCTCTAGCCTTTAGCTTGTACCCCCGCCTCAGAGCCGGCGGGATGCGAACACCTCTGCTACCGCTTTATTCATCGAGCTCCTTAAAAGTACACAGTATCTGTGTATGGTGCGCATTGATGATGAAAAAGGTTCGGGCATCTTAACACGAATTCCACATGAGCGAAATCCCTCATTCTCACAATCATTAAAATGATAAAACGGAAATAGGCACTGGATGCCGTCGATGTGTGTTAAGCACCTCCATATGTCTCAGTGGTATGCATGTTTAGTGTTCAATACTTCTTCATAGGGATAAAACTATTTCTATGCTACACCCACATTGGTATAGTGCCCGCAAAAGTGATGGGGCAAGTGGGAGGGGAGGGGGGGGCTGGGCGGTGTACGTCCACACACGGTCTGCAAAGCTGATTTTCGAATGCCCAACCCCTCCCACCCCATCTCCCATGTCGCCAAAGCTTTGACCTGTCGATGACCAGGGGGCGGCATACCCCGTGTTGCAGGTGATGGTAATAGTGGGGGGGGGTGTCACCTCTTCTGTGCAGTCTTGAGTCTCTTGGAGTATTTGAGCGTGCGCTCGGAGCGTGAATACAGCTTGACGAAGAGCTCGGGGAACTTGTACTGTGGGAACATGGTCTCCAGGAAGCCCTCCAAGGACACGTAGACCAGGCGGCGGTTCAGCTGCTGGTGCTGGAACATCTCGAAGACCCGCAGGATCCCTTTGCGCGTCGTGTCGGCCCCGATGATGTGCTTCAGCTCGTCTGTGCCCACACGAGAAACAAGAACCGCGGCAGTGAGGGATTATGGGTATGATGACAACAAAATGCATGTGGGATTACTGGAACTCAACAGGAACTGAGAATCCATCACGCTGGTTACAGGTTAAACCAGCTGATGCAGGATAATCCCACCAAGTTTTGGTTTCAAGCCTCATTTCTCACATTATTAGTGTTAACGAACCCCAAACTGAGTAAAATGTGTTGCTTTCAATTGAGCATTTTATCCGTCTGGGGTATTTTTTTTGTCTGTAATTAGATGCAGCATAATATAAACTAGCTATAAGATTTATGATCTCACATTGTGACACAAACAAAAAGTAATCGACCTTCTCCAACCAAAGGTCACGAGTTCTGGAACCGATTACAGATGCGCCGCCCGTAACCAGGAACCGCCCACCAGTCTCCCCCTCCCAGCACTCACGCCTCCACAGCGCCCCCACCTGGCATAATCCCCAGCAGGCTGGTTTTGGCTGCCACTCGAGTCCTCATGCGGATGCTCTTGTCCCTCCGCGGCGGAGTCTCTGCCAGGATCCCGTTCGGCCAGTAGGAGTCCCTGCGATGCCCGGAAACATACATAAGTACCACCGGCCAGCGGCCCGGCTCACGGACTGGGTCCGGAACGCGAGCGGCAGGCTACGACTTGCCTAAATCGCTTCACGTAGTCGGCCACCTGCTCTGGGGATGTCATGAAATCTACGTGATCCACGATTTTCCTGGAGGACAAGAGGGGGGAGATGCAGAGGTTTAATAAGTTAAATACAAATACTTACTGATCTTAAACTCAAGTGACAAGTGTGCCGACAAGGTGCGACACCAGTCAACACGTCCCTGTATGTGTGCAAGCAGCTCCCCGGAGGTGTGAGTGTGGCCGGCTGCTCCCGTTGCCGGCGTCCCCGTGCGAGAGCCCACGTGTCCCCTTACCTATTGATGGTGTCCCCATAGGTGGCACGGATGAGCTGCTGCAGCAGGTTCTTGATGTTCCTCCTCAGCCACTGATTCCTCTCCTTCAGGTCGAAAACCTCGTCCATCAGCAGTAGCATCACACGCAGAGGAATATTGTCGTCCACCTATGGGGGTCAAAGGTCACCGCCGGTTACTCCCTTTACGGTGTACGTCGAGTACAATTCAGAACGATGCATCTGTGGGGAATCAAGTTCCTCAGAAACTAGTTCCAAAATTAAAATTGTTTTGTGGGACATTCTGGAGCAGAGAAACAGGGCAATTACCAAAGGGATGGACGATTACATTATTTAGACATTTTTTATTTAATAATAAAAAAAAGAATTATCAGTAATAGTTTAAAAATTAAGTGACTATTTAAAAGGAAAAGTAGTGGGGATGGAGGTGACTACAAAGGTTCTGAACTTTCAGGGAACTGAAACACAATCCTGATCCGATTACCCCAACCCCCCCCCTTTCTGATCATGGTACTGTCCTGTTACACATAAGACCTTTCCCCATGATGAAGCAGACTGACCCACAGCAGAAGGGAAATGGGGGTGCCTAACTCACATTGTCGTCCAGTTGGGCTGAGATACGGAAGTGTTCAGGGTCGATGTCTGACTTTGCCATCAAAGGCGGCACCTGTTGACAGTGAGAGACTGCGGCGTCAGACGCAGAAGACCCTGTATGAGCTCCACGGCCCTAACAAGCGGGCCAATTCACCCTCGCTTCAACATTAAATAGGGTCTTCCACTATACAGCTTAAATAAAGACAAGCTTATGAACAGACTATTTTAAAATCCGCGTGTCGATCCTGTTTTTAATTTATTCGAAACTCAGAACTTTTCAGGCCAGTAAAGAATGCGATTTTTTACTGGTGGACTTTGAAAGTGAAACTGGGAAGGGAGCGGGGGAGAATCACACTTTCCTTTTTCAAAAATCTCCTTGAGGAAGTGTTATATTCAGAGAAGCAGACACAGAAAAGTGACATTCTCTAACATCACACAGAATAATGTGTGAAAACTTCAAGCCCCCTCCCCACACACAGATTTTGGTTACAGTGTCCCTGTCTACACTGGAATTACAACACTGTAACCAAAATCTATTGTTGCACATTCTGTCCCTTCAGTTTCATAACCCATGTATTTTTAACTGCATTTTTATCCATGTTTCAGTATGTGTTTAAAAACATTCATTAATTACCGTTTCCTGCACTATGACCAAAGAAATCAGAAATCCATCTCAGCGTGCGACACACAGATCATCTAGCTGAAGGTGACACATTCTGTCATCAAATCTGAGCGCATCAAACAAAACGTGGTTCGGCTCTCAGTAAACAGCACGAACCCACAGTGCTTACAGTTCAGGCGGAGCATGGCAGCCGGTGGCGCGCACAATTTCACACATTCAGCAAGAAAGCCGTCGCGTGACAAGCCGCCTTCGCAGGGCCGCAGTCCACGGCAAGACTCCCACCGCGGTGTGTATCTATTACACACTCATACGCACATCTTAATGTATGTATATCACTTCACTGAAATGTTACACTGCACCTCAATTATGCAGTGTGCCAATGTACTCAACAGAAGAGTCTAGCACTAATGCCTAGACGTCCAAGAAGGGAGAATCATGCCTAGGTCATACTTTACTTTCAGGCTGCAGACGGTTGTGCACACGGCAGCTTGTGCTCATGCTACATTTGGCTGTGGATACGGAGGGTCGCATTCAGTGTGTGCATACAGCAGTGATATTCCACCAGACCAGCAGAGGGCAGATGTACAAACACAAATTCAAGTAGTGTAGTGAAATGGGTAATCTTTAAACATGTACATAAAAGTTATAGTCATGGCTTATGCGATATCACGGTAATAAGGCATACCATAGTATTCTGAAATCCTTGCGACTAAATTAGCCAGATATAGTGTCGCTTTTTAACATATATCTCGCACCTCAGTATAATGTTCGGACAGTATGTAAAATTACATCTGCAGGTACCCTCCAACCTTCCTCATACATCTGCTCACAACAGCGGCAACAATAACAGCCATTCTTTCTCTACCCTTCTGTCGCTGACCGCTGATCTGTGAAAATGCACACTGCCACTTACTGGAAATACCTAACTATGCACATGTGCGATCGAAGAGCACGGATGCGCAGTTTCCACTTGACATAAAAATCTGGGCTGCACACGTACTGACCGCAGTCATCTGCAGCCGAAATCTACGTCAAGTCTCGTCCGCAACCGAAAGCGCACATAGAAAAGTGAAGTATGAATTGGCTTTTAAATGCCGCCCCCATCCCTCCCGGCTGGTGGCCATTTCCTCACCTTGAATATGGACTGCTTGATGTCCTGGCCGAGCCTCTCGGACATGCGGCCCATGTTGTCGGACACTTTGGTCATGCCCTCCGCCAGGCTGTCGGGCAGAGACTTCACGGCATTGGACACATTCCGCATGGAGCTACGCAGCGGGTTCACAAAGACATCCATCTGGGGGGGGGGGGGAGGACGCGGTCGTTCACCCCGTCACACATGCATATTTTCCAGATACCCGCACACGTACAGCTACACATATGATAAACACAACATACTGGCTTGGAGATCTACATACTGTCAGCCAAATAGCAGCCCCCCATACCAATGGAGATGCATTAATGACGCCCAGCTGGCTCTTATTGACTGATTACCTTGTTAGGAGTAAGATGGGCCAGCTATGTAGCTGCAGAGGGAGATGGGTGGATTTAAGGAGCTTCAGGTGAGCAAAACAACTGGTAGTAGTTAGTTAGCTACCACTGATTTCTCTTGAGCCTTCTCTCCGTTTCCACATTTTTAAATTTTTTTTTAAACTTTGTCATTTGGCAAAGCTTAGACTAACCAGGAAAGACCTATAACATTCGGCCCCAGACAAAATATCCAATGCATTTTGGGTACTTTCACGACATACAGAAAAAACAAATGAGAAAAAAAAAAAATCCTGATTTTAAATGTGAACAGTAGGTGGCGCTCCTACCTTTCGCGCAAACTCCCCCTTGCCCTTGCTATAGGCCTTGTTTTCCAGGAAGTCGTTCACGTATGGCGTGAGGGTTGGGCATGCCTTCACCATCTCTGGGTTCAGCAACAGCTACAAGCACCAATAGCACATCGCCTCAGTGACCTTTTACCTGGCATGCATGCGCCACACCTCAATCACATGAAGGGTGTGAGACTCGACTTCACAAAAGCGTCTTTACTCTGTCCGGAACACCTTTCGTACGAGGAGAGATCACTGCCAGAAAACCAGGACAGAAAACCTCCCTTACGGAGTAGAATTTCCAGAACTTTTTAAAAAACAATCTTAATTTTAACTTATTAATGTACTGAACAGTAATTTTGAAAAGCTCTACAAACACTGGAGCGGAATATTTTGACAGAATAAGCACGGTATGAAAAGGGAGATGTTTTAAATGAGAAGTATTTTACTGAACAGACTGTCGCCGATGCCATCACACAGAAAGTGCCGGAACCCACGGACGGGGACTTATTTAGAGGCTGCAGTAAATAAGCAGACAGGCTTCACACCGCAGCGTGAAAAGCCAAGAGTGACCCTGGAGCACAACAAACCCCGAAGGCACCTGCCCTCCAAACGCGGGGCCAGTGCGACGTCCTGCTAATCTCTCCCCGGCGACCGCAGTCGCCTCCTATGACCGGCTCTGCTTTTACGAGCCGGCGAGTAATTAGGGGAGCCCTCTGGCTGACACTTCAGTGACAAAAGCTGCGATACTCGTTAGCGTGTCCCGAGGGACCGTTTGCAGCGTCACCGAAACCGGGAGGAAACACAGAAAAACCGTCTAGCAGGATGCAGAGCAGATGTGCTCCGGACTGGCGGGCAGAGGCATCCGAGCGTCGACCTTCACCACGTCTGAGACGAGTATGTCAAGTCTGACCAGCTCCGCATTTACCAGCTGGCGAGTAATGGCAGGGTGGGCCTGACACCTCCGGCGATATGAGTGCCTATAAACCGGCTTCGTAAGTAGTACGGCACGCTGGTAAGGACGCAAGGCGTCGGTCCCAGGAACGTGCGGAATCGCACTTCAACAAGGGCGACACACGCTGCGTGTGGAACGGACAGTGCACTATCACCGACTTTTAAAACAAATCCACCGTGACTGAATGGCGACTCTGCATTCACAGAAAGCAGCGTACAGCTGGAAAAAAAAAACAGTCTTAGGAGCGACCTTCTGATCACAGGCACAATGTCCTAATCTGCGGAGCCTCACACCCCCCCCCTTACTCCTTATTATCCTTAAAATGTAAGCAAACAGCGCCCCCCCCACCTGGAGGTAGGCATTGAGGTCCTTCTTCCTCTTCTCCAGGAAGTCCCTGTCCATGTTGTTGAAGGTCTTCTTTCCTGGAAGCTTCAGGATGGCTGAGAGATTCGTGAACTATGGGACACGCGCACACACACACACACACACACACACACACACACACAGGCTACTTCGTAAAACCCTTCATTGAGGATCGTCTGACCAAGCCGCTCTCTTCAGGATCACCCACCTGCTCGGTGATGCGCATGTGGAAGTCGTGAAAGTCGCTATAGCGACGGTAGGTCTTCCAGCAGTCCTCGCTCCCGTCCGGATTCTTCCGGAACACAGTGATGGCATACAGAGCGTAGGTCTTCCCGTGGTCATTGCACACGCCTGCCACGGGAAGTTGGTTTAAAAAAGTATCAGGTACTAAAGCTGGCAGAAGGAAAAGTGAGAGAAAGAGGGGGGGAAGGGGAAAAAGAAGGAAAGAAAGAGGCGGCCAAGCATATAGTGGCGGGAGGTGGCAGGCAGGGAAGGAGGGATGGGATCATGAGAGAAGGAAGAACAGAATAAAAAGTAAAGTGATGAAATGACAGGATCTCAGACGACAACAAGAGGCCCCTGGCGAACGAGGGGACAGGGTGTGTTCGGGGGAGGGGGCAAGAGATGGGAGTAGAGCGATGGGAATAATACAAATCCCAGGGTAAAGACACACACCAGAAACGGACACCTTCCCCAAACATCCCCCGGAATATTTACAAGCAAAAGTGTAATTATCAACTTTCTGAAAAACAAGCTGGAGTTCTGGACAGGCATGTATTTTGACGGCCATCTGGTTATATCGTTACATCTGGGAACTCCTGCGACAGGCGATCCATCGCAAGGCGGATCGCAGCACAGCGATCCTGCAGGAGGGCGGCGCACGTACCGGTGTCGGAGATGAACGCGTGCAGCTGGAAAGCCTCCTCGGAGCTTGCGGACGAGAGGTCGTCCAAAGACTGAAAGCGACGGAGACAGAGCGGCTGCGAGTGAGACCTCTGATTTCATCGTCTCCCACATGTGAACCCCCCCCCCCCCAGAAAACGGGATCTACCCCTGAACTCTGATAGAGGCCGTATCTGTCTATTTGAGCATTTGCCGTTATACTTTTCAGACCACAAATCCTGAAACATTTAAGTTGGGATGACGGGACACCCACCAAGTTTATGCTCCCCGTTGGAGAGCCGTTGAACGATTCTGTGGGTAAAGGAGATAATGGGGAAAAAAAAAAAATCAAAATCAAGAGGAAGGCCATGAATAAAACAGACATTTCAGAAAAGGATACACTGCCCAACTATTGGGGGAGGTGGAGGGGAATACAGAAGTGGAACACAGGAAAGGCAGACGCCAAATGCAATCTGTCAGACACGGGCAGCACCTGTAGCTAATCTATCTAAAAACAGCTCCAGCGGGCTGTCCACCTGTAGCCTACAGCCTGTGGTCCTGAATAAGGGTCCCGACTGTCACTGGATGGGGGGGCGGGGGTGCAGCGGCTGAGACAGAGGTGACATTTCACAGCTGTACGTCACCGCAGGAATGCAAAAGGCAAACAGCTGGACGGCCGGCATGAAAGTGAGACCGGCACGAAAGTGAGACCGGCACAGTGTAATCCCGCCACCTGAAGCTGAAACTTCCTCTGCCAGGCTGTTCACTTCAGCCCTCGAACCCTAATGTGTTTATTATTAAGGTAACGCTTTGATACCCGTGCTATTCCTGCCTCGGGGCCCCCGTATAGGTTAAGTAAGTATAGACACAAGTGTCTCGTATAAGTTTCAGGTTAAATTCCCGTCCCCAAGAGCGGGCTGCTGCGGCTTGAAGCGGAGCCGCAGGCTGCTGCGGGGGCGGCCGCCCCACCCCCACCCGACAGGGATGCAGACATGTTGCGAGAGCGGATTACGCGCGCCGCTCATTTCTCTGCATTTCTGGGAAGCGGATCCTGCACCAGACATGCAAGCACACGCACGTGCATGGGAAACTTATAATGAAACTCGGGAGAGCAATTATGGGGACATGGAGTTTGTGACCCAAACGTTACCGCCTCCAGTTACGGGTGGAGCGAGGTGCTTAACCAGTAATGCCCCAGTAAAAGCATCCAGCTGGGTTAATGCATCTGCTGTGTGTAACGTGTGAAAATCTGCTTTAGTGACTATTCACCATCTGTCCAGTTAGAGGGCATGGATCTAAACGCCCTGTCACCAACAGTCCCTCCCCTCCCCTCCCCTCCTGCTCACCTCCCTCCCCATCGTCGGAGCCCCGGAAGCTGGGCTCCTTCAACATGTCGAGCTCGGCCAGCATCCGCACGTACAGGGGATGCTGTCGGAAGGACGGGTAGAAGCGCTCGTCCCGTAGCATCGTGTCGTACACCTGGGGCACAGGAAGGGCGCCCCCATCAAAAGGGTGCCGACCCCACCCACATCACGGCTTCACAGTGACACACAAACACATAACGCAGAATTATAAATCCGGGCTGGCGGGCGGGGGGTGATGTACCCTTCTCTGGATGTCGTCAAATATCTCCGGCGTGGGATCTTCATGGTTCAGCTTCTCTGCCAGCTTGGCCACCAGCGCCTCATCCACCTGGACTCTGGGGGAGGCCTGGCAACAACCACAAGCTATCTGAGCACAGCCCGGTTTGGCCCCGCCCACATGACCACACCCACTTCTGGCCACACCCACTTTCAAAGGGAAACTACCGGACATCATTTCTTCCCATCAACTCTTAATGTCAAGGCAATGCTAAACAGCTAATTTTTGAAGGAAGGAGTGCCATTGTGGGGACGCCAAAGAGGCACTCACCTTCTCAGAGAGGTACTGCTCGTATACCCCTAGGGCGGCGGCCTTGAGCAGCCCCTTGGTCTGGCTGCCCTGTTTGCGGCCATCTCTCTGCCAGCTCAGCATGGCCTCCAGCTGCTGCTGGGCCGTTACCCGGTAGCCCTCCACCGTCAGCCAGAAGAACAGATCCGCTTGGCCTCCCATCTTCTGCATGTAGTCTGGAATTTGGGGGCGGGGGCAATGTAAGGCAGGCTGCTGATGGGGGAATCTGCTCCCCAGTGTCAGACTGACGGGCCCAGACAGACAGACAGACAGACGGCGCTTACCCATGAAAAACTGCAGCGCGATGTTGTGGACCAAGATGTGCTCCAGAGGTATGATGCAGAGTTTCCCAAAGTTGGCCGCCAGCTTCAGGGCATCTACTTCCTGTCAGGGAAGGCCGGTGGCGGACGTGCTCAGTCAACAAGGCTCAGCGCACGGGAACAAAGTCGCCGGCTTATTCCACATCACAAATACGTGATGATCAACCGGTGCCGAGCGGTCAGAATACAGTCAATACAATACAAGACTCCTACCAGTGGGGGGCGCCAGCAGGAGCCAGAGACTACTGAAAACATGGAAAAAATGCACCATAGAATATTTCGGTTGTCCTTACCTTGCCGGACTGCAGCCTCTGAATTCTGGTTTCACAGACTTTTCTCACAAAGAGTAAACTATTTATCTGATTCTTTATCATATTTATGTCTACAAAAGGATGGAGAGAGAGACACATTACTTTTGTTGCACATAAATGTATGACATCACAGGCACATGGCTAAAAGAGGGCTTCTATGGGAACTAATTAAATAGGTTACGTTTAGCAGTCAGGAGGCCCCCCCTACCGTCTCCGGCGGTGTCCAGCGAGCGGAGGTACTGCAGCTCCTCCATGGCCTTGTCCTTCACCGCCTCCAGCTCCGACGGCTTGTCCGTCAGCTTCAGGACAGTCATGAAGGCCTCGTAGTTGGAGCTCGAGTCACGAATCTGCAGTCCACGGCCAGCAGTAAGCCCACGGGGGGAGGGGGGGATTGTGGTATTTCATAGCGTTTAGCATAAAGACGTCATGCGTGAGAGTCTGAATGAGGCAGGGGCTTCCCTGCCTCACCATCAGAGGTCCATCTCAGGAGCAGAGCTGCAATGCTACCCACTGATTACACACAATAACTAAGTCAGAAGAGACTACAGGTCACTTACCATCCATATAACAAACTGATTAATATAATCCGGGTCACTCAGCTGATTGATCAATGGCAGTAGAACACCCTTTGCAAGAATTTCCTGTTGGGGGGGGGGGGGGGGGGGAAAAACACCCTAGTCACACCTGCCTCTTCAGAAATTAACACGGCCTTCATCGTGCCTGAAATTTCACACTTGACCCTCCCTGACAAACTAGGAGCACAAACACTGCAGATATGGCTGCCTTAAGACACAATTCAAATACCTCAATACATGCTGAACTTTATACTAATAACAGCTGAATAGAGAACCGATAAGTTGTGGCTAATATTTCACAGTAAAACAACCAATGAAAATGGGCGCACTGCCTCTTTAAATGCAGGACCACACCCCTCTTCAGAACTTCGTTTGTCTTCTGTTGCCAGACTATGAATGTATCACAGAGACATAAGTCACTCAGGGTGGGGGGGGGGTCACACCTGTAGCTGTGTCACACATATATTCAGCAACGATCCAGACTTACCCTGAGGAAGTATCTCATGTTCTTGTTGTGGAAGTCTCCTGGAGGTAGTAACAAATACAGCAGCACCTCGCACAAGTCCCTCAGGAAGCCTGTGACGAAGGAGCATCGGCATGGTCAGGGACTGCAACGGCACGTTGCAAATTACACACAAAAAAATGGCGACAGCCGAAATGAAACGGCCCTTTGTGGGACCCAGGCTCAACCCCACCTCAGAAGAGAATATCCTACAACAAAGGTGGGGGCCCATATCACGAAGCAAGGCTCAGGTCTGTCTTTTCAGTGGGCCCCACTGCAAGTCACTTTGGGACCCCCCCACCCTGCTAGTGTAGTGACTGTTTGTGACCAACAGGGGGTCTCCAAAACCTTGTGGTGGTAAACACCACCACTGCATGGATCTCCCAACCACTGTACCACCTGGCTTCCCAATACTGCACCCTAAAGGTGAAATACTGATGGATGTTAATTTAACACAACCTACTAATGTCAAATTGAAGCAATCATGAATCTAAATCAAGTTCAAAAATTCTACCAGTTTGTTGGGTTTAACGGATATATCTGTAGAACTGAATGGGAAACGAGGGCCATGCGATGAACGGTTTGTGGACACAAAGAGCAGGAGGAGGAGAAACCAAGGAACACCAGGTCTGGAGATGGAGACACACCTTCTTCATCTTTGGGAGCGGTGCAGACAACATCTCGGCAGATCTTCCTCTCCAGCTCCACCTCCGCCTCAAAAAACGAATCCAGCAACTCCTCAGGGGCCTCTCCTGCAACAGTGCCAATGTGTGGCCGAGCTCTACGTCAAGGTGGTTTTGATGGCCAATTCCAAGGGCGCTTTTCCACTGCACACCAAGAACTGGGCCACACCCAAACCGTACCCGTCCTGAGAGGGCCTTGATTACTAGCAGGGCCAAAAACATGATTAAACTGAGCTGGTTGCATCACCACCATCTAACTGGTTGAAATGCATTTAGATACCAGTGATCAGTGTCAATATGTATATTGATTATCTAAAGGTTAAAAGGGCGTATTCTATACATTATTAGTTGTATCATATATTGTGACATACTGATGCATCCCCAATAACTTCTTACTTAAAAAGTACTATTGAATGGCTGAATGGAATGGATTTGTAAAGCAAATCAACGCAAGCTAATGCTAATTCTGCCAGCGATTGATGCTAACATAACATGGGGATTCTCACAGATGCGCTAGCGGAAATTGGCGTATAGTAGATCGTACACCGGTTATACATCACTGTCACTCTCTAAACCCGGCAACTCCTTTACCGAACTGACCCATCTGCAGTGGAAAATCTGTGAGCTGGATCTGCACTGCAACTGGTCTCTTTTTGTGGTACAGGTCAGGTACGGCCTGGTTCCTGTATGGCAGTGGAAAAGCACCATATCTCCCCCTTCCATGCATGGAAGCATCCGTGATATTCACTGAAAAACAAACAACTACTGTTCCATCTGAATCTTTGAGGTTTGACTAACTATCAGTGCCTCAGGCGTCAGCTGTGTGCCCTCCGCGCCCAACAGAATTTCCTTTCCAGGAAACAGTATGAGTAAGATGAGTTTAACTGCAAGGATAAACATGACCCATCAACTACAGGGGAATTACACAACATAGCAGCATAGGAACAAACGTGCCCAGTGCACTGCTTCAGCAAGCAGAGCCAGCGTCCTCCGTGCTGCTCTTACGCTGTTTAGAGTCCTCTTTCTCATTCAGCCTCTCTTGGGCCATCCGGAAGACCCGCAGGTGTGTGGCGAAATCATCTACCAGTCTGGTGGTGAAGTATGGTTGCCAGTCCACTTCCTTCGACCTGTCGAGAGGGGAGGGGTCGTTTTTTTACCCCGGAAAACAATGCTAGCTCGTTTCGCAACAACAGGCTGGCGCTTGCATGAGAAGCCCGTTACGCAACTGTGGGCTTGACGGCAACATCGCGGTGTACCTCGTGGAGAACTGGACGAGAGCGTTTTGAACAGTCTGCCTGATTTCCAGCAAGAAGGATTCATCATCACTCAGGGTGTAGTACCAATACTGGATGTAGTCCCTCAGGGCAAACTGAATAACCTTTAAAAGACAAGGCGATAACGGAAATCGAGAATGAAATTGTCGCTTTATCACAATACAAATATGACTATTCAGAATCACCACTGTGACGCAAGTGAACATTTCAAGCAAAGACCGTAAAGAAATGACAGGCACACATCTACAAAATTACAGTACTATTTAATCCGATAAACATATTCAAATAATTTTGGATTTAACACGTCTGAACAGTTTGTTTTTGATTTGGCGCACACTACCTCCGACAGAGCAGGAGGAAGATGGGTCACTGTGCCCGACGTCTGTACTGGGCACAGAGAGGGAGCTTTGGGGATGAGTGACACCACCATGAGGCTGCAGAGCATTACTGTTCTGTCAATGCATCAGATGCCGTGAAACGTCAGGCGTGGTCATAATGGCAGGCAGCATGGGTGAGACATGGGAAACTATAGGGCAGGGCTCTTCAAATCTGGACCTTAATTCCATATCCAGGCCTTGTTTTCAGTTCTCCCAGGTAGTTAGTTTAATAATTACTGATTCTGATTGGTCAGAGGCTTCACACC
>JAODLC010000050.1:2794054-2806513 GCA_026781145.1 Hippopotamyrus pictus
ATTGGTCAGAGGCTTCACACCTGGCTCACAGGTAAAGGAAGGCTGGAAAACCAGCAGTGCTCGGACCTCGAGGACCGGGATTTGAATAATAGGACTATAGGGTGTTGCACCATTCCCACGACGGCACGGTGATTAGAGCGTGATACACCCACGGATACAAACAGACTAAGTCTAAGTTTATATGCCAGCAAACACATATAAACAGGCATCCAGAGGCAGTATAACAGGCCGGTGTTTCCCAGTTCAGCAAAGCCCCTCTCCCATGATTCATTGCAGGCCATGCTGTATACACTACAGCAACAGTTCGGGTTTTTGTCCAGGTCCACTGTGAACACTGCATCAGTCAGACCTGGTCCTCACCACGAACAGCGGTTAGGAAGGTGCTTAGCCAGCAAATCAGCCTGATAAGCGACCATCACGTTGGTCATGCACATGATAGTCATTGTTGGGTTTTTTTGTGGGACTAGGTGGGGGGGGAGTTGCATCTGTGGATACTGTCTCGCTGCGGTCACTGTGGTCGCAGAGTATTTTTAACTGTGTACGTCCTGAACTGCGGTTAAATCAGGAAGCCAGAGCGCTCTCTCAGCAGAATAAAAAAAATAGGTCAAAATATCGGAGAAAGAAAAGGCACCATCAGCAATCCGAAGTGAGAGAGACGCTGCGTCAGTAAGTCCGACATCAGACACGGCTAGAGACGGCGTAACGACGGGGCTGCATTCGGGGTTTCAGGGTCACCCGCTGACCTGCTGCCGCGGCCAAAAATAAACACACTCGAGAGACTTTTACAGAAGGTGAAATCCGAGCAGAAGACTTGCGTGGAGCTCTTACCTGCTGCAAAGGCTCATCGATAAAGCTGGAACCTGTCAGTCGTCTGTCTATCTTGATGGGCTTGGATTCAAGTTTCATTTCGTCTAACGTCTTGGGATCGGCAACATTTGGGACAAGAAGTATAGGGAAAGAGAGACCAAAACGCAGCTGTGATACTGACTTTTACAGAAGGTGTATGTCACTTTTTCAGTACTTGCTAGAATGCATATTGCTACTCTATGATCTCATAGTAACTGCGTTTGCCAGCTGTCAATCAAAAACTAAGTTAACCTCTTTTCAAACTGGTTTGTCACACTGTTGCCACTGGGTTACATCTGCATGGGAATCTCACCCCTCTTGGAATCCTAATTTCTACCATTTTGTCTGCCCGCCCCTGGAAAACCATGTCCCCGATGTTCTTGCATAACAGAGCCTACCTTGGGAATGCCAGTCGCTGTGGCCGGAAGGTAGGAGTGCTCGCATTTTTCCAGGTGTTTCTCGGAGTTCGTCTTCCCGAATAAAAGTGTAACGGCGAAGCCTCTGCGGAAACAAGGGGTGGCAGAGCGTCGTCAGTCGGCCATCGAGACGGCTTCTCTCGGACCACAGCCAGCCACAGATGCGAGGCTGAAATTTCAAAGTCGAAATTACACATGGTCTCTTACAGACAGATATGTAATGTTTCGGAGGGGGAAAAAAAAAAAAAAGTGATTTCTCTTGCTCGTCTGACACAGTGGAGCTCGAGCAGTCGACTCACCCGCCAAGGAAGCAGAAGACATAAAAAGCAAAGTAAAATATCGCAAAGGGTCCAAACGTGATGAGGAAGAGCAGCACTCCGAGAGCTCCCCATCCCCACATGGACAGGCTGGCCTGAAACACACAGGCACAGACAAGACAGACAGACAGACCATCACTCTTTATTCACTTTTCATTGCATCATCTAGTCATCAATGACCCACACTCTGCTGCCACAGTGTCATGATTAACAGACTAAATTCACTTCTAATTAGTTTTCCCAATCAGTTTCAGCGCACTGTAACCCACGTTACGTTGGGTGTCCTACACCACACTGTAACCCACTTTCTGTTGGGTATCCCACCTCTACCAGTTCAACTCCAGACGACCCACAGAGGAGCAGCAGCACCGGCACAAAACGCACACACTCAGCGTTTACATTTACCACACGGCTCCGGGTCTGCTGCACAAGCAGAATGCGGCACCCACAAGCTCATGTTACAGCCCTCTAATGAAGCACAGGAATAACACATATATTAACAGTAATTTACCCAGTTTGATCATTTATAGCAGAGCAGTCCAGATTTACACGTTTTAAAAGGAGCAAGCTTTTGCACTACAAAGATTAAAAAAAAAAAATAATAA
Source organism: Hippopotamyrus pictus (assembly GCA_026781145.1). Classification (NCBI taxonomy): domain Eukaryota; kingdom Metazoa; phylum Chordata; class Actinopteri; order Osteoglossiformes; family Mormyridae; genus Hippopotamyrus; species Hippopotamyrus pictus. The sequence goes on from JAODLC010000050.1 coordinate 2,796,239, forward strand.
TAAAAAAATAATAGTCCAAGCGTGTACAGGGGTGGCACGACCACATGACAAAGAGCCCAAATAACGGTTTACGTCCCGTGTATGTTGAGTGCGACCATGACGAGGCGTGTTCTCGAGCCGCCCTAAAAGACAGACAGCGGCGTTTGGGGTGAGCTTGGGGATGTAGGCGCTCACATTCACAGGCTTCCTGTTATCCTGTTATTGTCCCGTCAGGAAACAACGCTGGACACGCTGCTGAAAACACGGCACCCGCAAAAAAAAAAAAAAAAAAAATTAAGGACTATTTACACCCTTCTGCACTAAAATAACAAAAGACTTTCAGGCTGTCAGATGGTGGTGATATTACACTACATGTATCACATATGAACATTAGATATTATGCAATATCTGTGCTGAGAAAACATGCACAGATGCACATAAACAAGGACCGTGTTCTGCAGACGCGGCATGTCAGCACACGTGCGCACAAACATACGCACTGTTTAATCTACCTGATATAACGATACAAATCAGCACTGAGCGGCATCTGCCGCCAGATCATGTTTGTTCATGACCTTCCCGCTACTACACCTGTACGCACCAACCTGTTTGACAACACAAGGAAACTCCTGCTTCATGAATCAAAGCAACTCATTCTTAATTTAGCGCTGTACAATAAGCTCCGCCTTCTCCCCTCCCACATACCGCCAAATCCTACCGTGAAGGCAACGCGATTGAATAGCTCGTGCCTAGAAAACAAAACTTTTCAGCATCCTGTAAGACACCACTTCGAGGCTTTTATAGGCTATCTTTATAGGTTAAACCTGACAGCTCACACTATGTGAATATTCACCCAAACAATTATCCCACTGGTGTAAAACTCACCATGCTGAGAAATCAATCCATTTCCCAGAAGCACTTACCCAGTAAAGACTCACAGTGAGCCAATCCCAGGAAGCACACGGGACATCCCAATTATCATCACCGCGGGGGGAAAGCAGAGTACGCGAAGGAAACCCACACAACGGGGGGAAAATGCACTAACCCCATATGAGCTGGGACAGGAATCAAGCCCCCAACACTGGCGGTGCGAGGCCTCAGTGCTACCTGCCGAGGCACCCGGGCCCCCCACGGACACAGCGAAACCCCACGGCTGACCTTTGCCCTTCTTGATCTCATGCCAACGTTGGCTCAGGTTCCACCGCAGAATTACAAATGGGCATGTGCACAGAACCGCAAGGCTGCCCAATTCTACAGCAACCTACGCCATCCAAATTATTCACAACAGTGAAGCCAGTTCAGCTACAAGTTTGGCTTTAGGAACTATAAATAACAGTAAAGTTATAAACCATAAATCAAGGAACAAGTACAGGAGCTTCAGTCAGTAACTCCTCATTAAAGGTATTTCACTATTATGTTACCTTACAATACTTCCTGCTACATCGGTTAGACTTTGGGAACCAGTTTAAGTCTTCACAAATAACTTAACTGAACAACTCGTACTTCCGTCTAATCTTAATTCAGGGGATTTACATCCTTGAGACTGCAAACATTTTGATCCCCTAATGCTTCACTTGTTTACAAGTCCAAAACAATTTGTGTCCACACGGGAAGAGAGGAGCCTAAGCTTTCGTTCTTGTGCACTGCGTCACTCAAATAAATTATGACATTTGCAATAATAGCCCTGGAAACAGAAAGCTGGATTTTATTTATTTATTTTATTCATTATTTATAGCGCAGCTAGGTTATCAAACAAAGGCAGCGCCACGATGGCAGCTTCAAATGCCGCCACGCTGCACTTACTGGTTCAGGCTCCTGGCACTGGAAACCCACATGACGGTAAGGAACACGCGCGGGCCAACATATGTGACAGTTACTCAGATTTCGTGAGGATATTCTAATTTCTAGGATCACAGGGGCACACACAAGATTCGGTGATAGACTGCCACGGTTCTCTCACATTCATCACACTCTTCAAGTTCTTATCTGCGCTGCAGGGCCGATTTTATCACTATGCAAAGGTCGATCTCCAGCATTTAAATTATACCAAAACTACTCACAATGCAGCATGTCGGACTCTCTGGAAAGCTCTGTAGCAGTACAACACCTTCGAGTCCTAACTTTTCTTTGAGACTAAAAGTACGACTGGAGGAGAACACTTTGTTCCATAATAGTCCTGCATGCTAATTAAAATATTACACTAATGATTATTTTACAAATTAAGATAAGCAATTAGCAATAAAGAAATAGCACTTTTCATAGCACTAGATTAATTTTATATGGTGCTAATCAGGACTTCATAGTACAACAAAGAGATTAGGACTTGGTCCATTCATACTGCATGACTGCAGAACTCCTTGTATTATGGGATGTTTACTGTTTACTGAAAAATAAGCAATTCTGAGTTGCAAAACAAAACAAGCTGTCCATTTCAACAGGTCTGAATTTCAAACAGCGGATTTACCAAAAACACACGAACAAAATCAAAACTGAAAAACTTGAGAAAAATTTATACAAAAAACGTTTTTCAATGAAGGCCCAAGGTCCCTAGAATTCCACGGTTTTAAAACCCCGATTCAATATGTCAGAGTTAAACAATAAGGGAAACTGGCAGATTCACTAGGCAATATATACAGCATCACAACAATTACAGTGCTCACTAGTTCCATTAAAAGACCTATCTACCCCCAAGCCTGTTCAGCAGGACACTGCGATGTGGAGGGTCAGAAATGTGGAAGGTGTCTTTGGGGTGAAAAACTCATCTGTGGTCTCCTCAAGGTTGTACAGAAGAAATGCTTAAATGAAGCTACTCATTACGAGTCAATAACATACTGAATCATGGGGCTGTTTTCCTAGGTAACTGCATCAGGTTTAGGGCTGCAAAATTCTGGGAATTTTCCAGTTAATTCCCATATATTCCTGTTAATTCCCATGGAATGTCTGCAACTTGGAATATTTCCAAAATTCTTACCTTCCCATGGAGTGGGAAGGAATTTACTGGAGGTTATTTACTCACACATGTTCACACCATTTCAAGTTTCAAAACAAACAAACAAAAAAAAAGTTATGTGAGGTGTAATGCATCTAGGTAACAAATATATACAGACATAAATACAGCTGCAAAAATCAAACACACTTGCGGTATGCGTTTTTTTTTTTAAGCGTTTGATATTAATTTTAATATTACGTTTAACTTCCAACTAGAATGGGTCAAAAAGTATTACTACAAATGCAGAAAAAAAAACAAAAACAAATTTTGCAAATATATTGTCAGGCAACTACACTACCCAGACTATTTTCCATACCAGAAAACATTTATAATTCTCCAAATTTAGATAATTAAAACCGCCACCATGCAGCAAAAACGGATTGAGCGATTTACTCAAATCCTGGTCACAGTCATTACACAAGCCGATAGGAAGCAGCCCCTGGTCACAAATATGGATCTGCTAGGCATGGACGAGGTCCCAGACCGAGAGATCAAGTAGGAGATGCAGACTTCACACAGCGCCGGCCGGCAAGGTGACGCAGGACAGCTGAACTGTAACTGTAACCAAGACGTTTCCGATGTTTTAAAGGGCATGGCGGCTATACACGGTTTTCTCTGAAGACATAACCCGAGAAGGTACAGGTGTTTAAAAATGAATCCGGTCTGGAAGCGCTGTGTGTGTGGTGTGTCTGTGGAGGAGGAGGAGGGGGAGGGGGGTCTTGTCAGGTCTCTCAGGGGCTCTTTTTAATTCTCATTTTTATTGTGTGCGCGACTGGGGGCGGCGTGGCGTTAGTTCACCTTTATCCTTCTGCATCGGTATGAAACTGGGAGTCTGTGTATGGGACTAGTGCGGGTAGCAACCGAACAACACCTATACACCGAAACCACAACCGAGCTGTTAAAATATAAAGACGAAAAAAGCAATAACGTTGCTTAAATTGTCCTTAAAGATGAATAAACAGACACAGCATCGCCCAGTGCTCCTGTTAACTGCGTGTAACAGCCGGCTTGCTCGCTTGGGTTTCACACCCTGTCTGAAAACCTGCCCAAAATTCATTCAGTTATAATAACTATAAAGTCATTTTACATCTTAAACCCAGACAGCTACTTGTTAGGCAACTTTGTTACCCCTCCAAACCAAACAAGGACAACAAAGTGTTTAAATAGCAAACGATGCTAATTAACTGGTTACTTTGCATTGCAATGAAATTCAGAGTTTTTTACCCCGATACTTAGGACAGAGACGTGAGTGTTAGAAGGACAAAAAAATATAATAAAACGACCAGCTGGCTCGCACTCCTAGCTCCTTATGCAGAACAGCACCCGGGCTTGGATGTCGCCCCTAGGGCGCCTCACCTCAGTGCGTGGATATCTCGGGCTTTTCTGCCGGTCCATAGTCACCACAGCGGTGAGGACTAAATCCCATCATACTACCCAACAAGATTTGTAGCATTAAGCGCCGTAATCCCGGCTCGAAGCGTGCCGCTGCCCTACATTTACCCAGGCTAGATAGTAGCTAGCCGGCTAACCAGCTAACCCAGTGCTGTGACACTGACAGGAGAGCGCGGAAGGAAAACAAACTGACGCGTCCCCAAAGTAGCGCCCCCGCAACAGCCTTACCTCTGCGAGCATTATTAAAAACGTAGAGGCAGAGGCTACGTCCGCTAGCCCCGAGACATTGTACGGCACGGGGAGATGCTATTTTGTCGCCTAAACACTGGCGTATCTCCAGTCCCCGTATTGTGTCCGGAAAGTCGCCATGTTGAGAGCTTCACGCGCCAGCGCTCGTCTCTCACTGGTCGAAGCGACCGTCTGGCGTCATCTCACCGGTAATGACGACGCTTAAAAAAGAAAACCAACGACACGCCAGCGCAGGCGATTCCTACTGGCCCAAGCAGTCCATGTGACTGATACACACCAATCAGAGTTAAATGCGTCCGTTCTCTGCTGATTAAAAACATCGACGCCCCCCTGCCAGTCGATACATACCAGCAGGCGTCTTAAAGCAAGAGCGTTTAGATCCTAAAGCAGTGGATTATTTTGGGAGGCGACTTGTCAAAGGCACTCTGACAGCCTCTTTGCTCATAATACGTACCAAGTACCTTCAGTGCTTTCATTTCTAATGTATTCCCAATCCTTGCTGAGTGTTTCATCGAGGCTGTAAATGTTACATTTTTATTTAATTATACCCGAAACCGTTCCTTTTCCTGAAAAACGTGCACTAGGCCTTTCCACTTAGTATAAAAATATTTTTCTTTGTCGCTTCGGTCTTTCAGCGGAAACGTTTCAAATTCTAAAAAACGTTATCCTTAGGAATTCGCAATTTACAACAAAGGAGTTACCCCTGATTCAAAACGTTAATACCCATTACAGTAGCGTAAAAATGGTCTAGTACAGTATGGGTTTATTTTAAACTAGGCGGGTAAAATGTGACAGTTTAATAATCTTAATTCTTAATACGCTCGATCCTGCCTCTATTTGTCCTTAACAGACCTTCCCACTAGTGAAGCATTAAAATGCTTGACAAACCCTGTCGCGTAACATGTGATCAGTCATTTGACCACATTGTGCTGGTCAGTTGCATTTCCTTTTCTTAAAAAAAACCGTACGTGTTTCACAATAAAGCCCTTAATTTTCGACTCCTTTGTAAATGATTCATGCAATGATTAAAAGTAGCACAAGTTCTTAATATATATGCTAGATGAGCTTGTTGTCGCAAAGTTGCTGTTACAGTAAATGTTAGCAGAACGTCTACCTGCTTCCAGCAGTGAAGCGCTCCACTAGTATCCCAAAGCAAAGAATTTTGCAGGAACATATAGTCCAGATCTCTGTTCGCTTCTTTGTGGTTTACCGTCACGAGGCTCCCCATCGTCTTAAAACACTGCTTCTTCTTTCAATAGACACTTAACCCACTTCTCCTACATGTTTCATTTCAAGAAGTCGATCTGATAAGTATACTGGAAGCAGTGGAAGGCTTTGGCATGTTTCTTTAATGGCTAACAGCCTACACTCCGTAATAGATACCGGTTTTTTTCCAGGTTGCGCTTCCTTACAAGTATATCCATTGCAAGGAGGGCTAATTGCTCATTTGCTAGCTTTATGATTTAGCCTGTTTGCATATTTGTTCATTGAAACGTCACAGATGATTCATTCACTTCAGAAATGAACTTTTCCTGCATCTTTTAAAATTCTTACTTACCTTCAGCAGCATTTGACGTTTCTTCAACTTGTCTAAACGATTGTCAATAATAAGACGCATACGCGTATTGGAGCACAATATTTAAAATAGCCAAATAGCTATATTTTTACTGCTATTTGCTTCCGAAATATAGTATTTTATGCCATTAAACTTATGACACTCACACTTAAAATGTTCAGTTTACGTTGTATGTTATGTTGTATCATGTTCAATCGAAGGATCGCAATTAAACGATATTAATCAGTTACCGAATTGAAATGTGCCACTATAATCCACATAAATAATCGGATTATCCTACGTTTCTAGTAGTATTTATCTTTAACCAGTAGTAGGCGCATCGAATGCCCTGATACCCGAGCAGATATTTTATTTCGCCCCAGCCAAACCATCCTAAAGCAGAGAAAAGCTGAAGTTTTGAAATTACTAGATACAATCTGTATTTAGATGTCGCTGATAGCGCACAAGGTACTGCCTGTGAACGAGTGGCCACGTGATCGTTCACATAGATGGGCCTTGGATGAAGACATTGTACGTTACTCTGATAGAAACAGTATGCTTTGCAGTTATTAAACAGCAGCTGTGTCAGCGTTTTAAGTCGTTTTTTAAAAATGGCCATATCTAACATAAGAACACGCCATTTAAATAGAATCAAATGTATTTTTTTCTGTAGAATATAAAGACAACCATTCCCTTAAACCAAAAGGATAAACATGAACTAATCGACTCGTCCACTTAGGATTTATGATTACATGATTGGCATTTCCTGTACGTTTCTTTCCGAGCATAATCGATCATTCTGTAAATCACAAACTTACACTAAAGGAACCATTTGTTGAATACTGTAAATCAAAATCAAAGCCTTTGTCCATCATAGGATTAACATTTTTTAAAAGGTACGATATTACAAAGAATAGGTGGAATCACTCGTGACGTATACATTCGGCTGTATTGCAGCTGTGGGCAGCGTTACAGGTTTTATTTAGGAGTACATGCGCGTTTATGTGAAGAGGCAGGCAACTTCGCTTCCCTCCATTGTGTAAACGATATTACTGGCCCTGCTGTCTACTTTGATGCTATTTTTAGCCCGCTGTACTCATGCCGCCACAGGCAGCGATCGCATCTATAGCAGGCGCTGCGGTTTGAAAACCATCTTCCCCAGTCGCTTTTCTTCGTGCGCTGCGTTGTGATTGCGGCGTAGAGATGCACATTGTCACACAACGGGAATAGTCGTCCTGGTCGTCTTTTGGACAGCCGTATATCCTCCCTGTGAACTCAAACTGCAGCAGAGCTAAAAGGTAAGGCAGTGATGCGCGTTTCTCTCTTTGCGGATTTATGCCTTGCGGACTGGTCAAATTATCCAACTTTCAATTAAATGAGAGAACAGTGATAATGCAGATATTTTAATAGTTTTTAAAAAATACCCTTAGTAATTTGCAGTCATCGTGAAAAAATGTGCCTATGGTTACTGTAGAGGTAAATATGACTTATAACATGCATGTAATTACAATTAATGAAATAAATATCGACATACATATTTATGTACAACAAGAGTAGACAGTAATCGTTAAACGTGTACGGTTTACGTGACTAATCTGATACATGAAGCAAAAAACTTATTTTTAGCCGCATATAATGAATATTTATTCAATCCACCAGTACATTTTAGCCTTTTCAAATACTATGTAAAACACTTTGGCGGTCAGATGTCGTTGTTGCTGCTCTCCAACGAAAGAAAAAACAAATTAATAATGGTCAATCCAAACATTAAGCATTATTTTACGGGAGATCACTGTTTCATCTAAATAAACGTTGTATAATGATATGTTTTGAAATATTCTGGGCACACTGCGCCGCGAGAACGATGCAACGTCTGGACTAAAAATAGACCCGATTAGCATTCAGCAAATGGGACCTCGGTATAGACGTGCGCGTTTTATCAATTGAATTGGGGTAAAATGCCGTATACGGAGGAATAGTTGCTTGTTTAATCGCGCATAACAACTGTTTCAGTTAACTCCTTTGTAAAAGTGAGTTAACTCGTTTTGGAGTTGTGTTTGTTTTGAGAGAAAGAAATTAGTTTAAAGAGGAGATGAAAATTATGGGCCCGCGCTTAGTGCATGTCTTCTGTACTTCTGTCTACATTATTATTATTATTATTATTATTATTATTATTATTATTATTATTATTATTATTATTATTATTGCAGGAAAGGTTGTTCGTCAAATGGGGGCAGTAGAATCACAAGCCATCTGGAGGAGTTAATGATGGTTGCCTTATAGCAGGGTGATGCTCTAGCGGTAATTTGCAGCTGTATAATTTACCAGCTGTTTCTGATAGAAGTCGGGTCGAATGTGTGTCACCAGATATGGGCCGTCTAGCAGAGCCGGATTATTTGTGATCCAAAGGGTTTTCCAATTTGATCCTGGAGATTCCGGATTAAACCCTTGGGGTTCCGTCGTGATGTGGTTCACAGGCAACGCAGGGTAGATGGACGCAGGCATGTAGTCTTACGTTGTAACTTTCACGAGGACCATAACGAGGATCACATACGAGATAAATTAATTACAGATGAGTAGATAGGTTTTCCTTGAGTAGATGGTTAGTTTGTACGGACGAAGTTATAGCTTGTCAGCAGAGGGATTTGCAGTAAAACGTCCCGCGAGGCTTTTGGTTCGACAGTGTTGAAATGTTATCTTAACTTTGCCTTTGTGGGTGCTTCTCCTGTAAACAGTCAAGGGGCAACGATTGAAAATCACACAAAAGTGTGGATAAAATTCACGCGCTGATATTTCTGTTTCTCTGCGATGGGCTGGCCCCCCGTCCAGGGTTGTTCCCTGCCTCGTGCCCGTTGCTTCCGGGATAGGCTCCGGACCCCCTGCGACCCAGTAGGATAAGCGGGTTGGAAAATGGATGGATGGATGTTTCTGTTTCTCTAGAATAGGCTCACAAAATACATTAAAGGTAAATTAGATTTGTGTGTGTTTTTCCACGTACGGCTGTGCATGAATCTTTATGCATCAGACCCAGACCAGAAACGGACACCTGGTGGTGTACTCTCTGCCAATGTTTGTACACATAGCGTCACTTAGTGCTTTAGGAAATAATATAAGATGGTATCTGTTGCTCTAGGGTGGTGTGGTGTGTCCCCGGAGCTTGCAGCAGAGTGATCTGATAGGGTCTGCGTATTCAGCCCTGAGCGCCAGATCAGGTGTCTGCGTGTGTTCCGCCCTCTGCTGGTCACAGTGCGCAAGTGCGTCTCACGCCACCCCTTTTGGTGGCGGACGATTCCTCCCGCAGGTGCATCATTTCAGGTGTAATATCCACGTGGGTGTGACTCCACCTGCCTGCTGCTCAGCGGTTTCAGCTGCCGGTGCTTCACAACTAACAGGTGGCTGTATCTCCCTACAGGAGCTTTCCTGCCTCTGCTAATATGAACTCTCCTGAATATTCAGGTAGGTGTTGTTTCAGGGCTTTTCATCTTTGGCATCTTTCGCTTTGTATTTTCTAATGCCTCTTAACTGACTTGGTGACAAATTTAAGCTTCTGCAGAAGGTAGATGACTATGATCTACATTCATATCCTATTAATATCTTGAGTTTATATAGCTTATAAACATACAAGGTCTTGCAGTCTCAGTGCTCTTCGATAACCTCTGTGGCTCTATTGCCATGATTTATTTTTCGTCCTGAAATTTTTTATTTTTTTTTAATATACCATTGACTTTTAAATACTCAAGGCCTCCAAGATTAAAAAATAGAGCACAAATGACAGCGGGTGCTGTTTCTTTATTAGTTGATTTAAGGGTAATTAGATTTAGTCTGAATTGGACAGACGTTGTGTGTGTGTGTTACCGTCCTTTTTGTCTTATATGGAGCTGGGAAGTTTGCCGGGATGTGAGATGTCAGGGTTACCTGAGAGCAGCCGCCGCCGCATGGCGCATTAATGGACGTGGCCTTTTTGTCTTATATGGAGCTGGGAAGTTTGCCGGGATGTGAGAGGTCAGGGTTACCTGAGAGCAGCCGCCGCCGCGTGGCGCATTAATGGACGTGGCCTTTTTGTCTTATATGGAGCTGGGAAGTTTGCCGGGATGTGAGAGGTCAGGGTTAC
>JAODLC010000050.1:2823600-2834491 GCA_026781145.1 Hippopotamyrus pictus
GTTTCGGCTGCAGTAATCCGGTGGCCCAGCCGCCACCGAGCAGATCGTCACGTGCATCCGTTCCCGGTGCTCGATGGGGTCCTCGAGGGACGGCCTGGATGGTGAGCGGCTTTCCTCGAACGGAAAACCTCCCTTCTTTGGACGGCCCCATGCTTGAGGTGACATCAAAGAGGATGAAAAATCTGTAAAGAGTCCAAAATGCGCGGATCATTGTGAAGCTTTCATCCAGACGGCGAGGCACACAAAAGGAGTTGTTTGCTCTCATTTTTATTGATGTAAAATTGCTTCCTTGTTGAGCTGTCACTCCGAGTCCACTAGGATGCTGAGGGAAAATACCCTAGTGCCCCCCCCCCAACCCCCCAAAGCTTTCTGCCTCTTTGTTGTTGCCTTTGTCCTTTTGAAATAAAACACTGTCAGAACTTCGTCAAACCTGAGGAAGAGTCTTGCTGTGAGGGCCCACATTTATTAACCTGCGCTGTTTTCTGGTGTGTTTTGGGTGCCTACAGTTTGTGTTTTTATTGTGCTGATGAAGATTTGGCGGTTTGCACCTTATTAAGGACGGACGTTCTGCTGGGATGGTTCAGGTTCTGCTCCATCTTCCCTGATGGGTGAGACAGCATGTCGCGCAGGCCCCAGGGGCTTCTGGGTTCTCACCCTTTTCTGGTGCAGTTTGAGAGGAACATGCATAAGTGAATAACTTCATCCATCCCACGTCCATAAATGCTTATCCATTTCAAGGTTATGAGGATCCAGCATTTCAGAGGCCACACACACACACACACACACACACACACACGCGCGCACACACAGACAAGCACGCACATGCATGTTTGTATTTATATCTTTGTGGGGACCCTCTATTCATTTCTATATGGGCAAAACCCTAATCCCAAATATGACAACCTTACCCCCTGCCCAGCCGTAACCTTAACCATACGCAAATTAACAAAATACAAGACTTTTGGCATTTTTCATTTTTTAATTGCAGTTACAGATTTTTATAAAATCGTCTTGTGGGAACCAAAAAAAATGTCCCCACAAGATCAAAATAACAGGTTTTTAATCACATTGTGGGAACATTTGGTTCTCACAGTGTAATACATGCATGACCCCCCCCACCACCACATACACACACGCACACTACGGGCAGATCAGGTTTAATCTGAAAGCAGTATTGGGAAGCAGCGTTGGAAGGTTCCAGAATTTGACAGCTAATGGCGAAGCTGCCATTAAACAGCAGAGCGTGAGAAAACATCCCTAGAGGATCTGACTGTGTGTGTCATCCTGCATAGAGACGTTTTGCTCTTTCTCTTATTACATTTATATAGGTAATACAGCTCAAGTGCCCAATGGTGACATCAATACACTGGCAACCACAGGATTTGAACCCACAACCTTCTGGACATGCATAGAGATTCCCAAACCTGCTGAACTACACACCGCCTCATTACCAGTATGATACGGTTTTTGTGCTCCAAATAAAGCCCCCCAGCCTGCAAAATACTGAGCTCTGTGTTTCTTCTGGCTTCATGTTAGTTAGAAACTTGTGGGGGGGTTGGTGGCATGACTTCAAAACCTTCATTTCATGCCTGGGCAGAGGAGCCTGACTGTGAGCCCTCGTCTGGGAAGGAAGCACGCGCCGGTGATCTTTCTGCTTTCCGCCACATTCTGTGCGCTGAGCCGTGGTCAGACCTACCCCCCCCCCCCCGGGGTTAGAATCGGAACTCCCGGCTCACTGAGTCACTCCTTTGACGTGACTTCAGTCTTGTGAAGGAGCTATTTTTAAGCGTATTTTTATTTGCGATGCTGAAGTCCTCTGAATAGCCGGCACCGCACCCACCTCCCGGCCAGTAAAACCTGCTACCCCGGACACGGTTACGGGACTCATGTCTGAAGGCAGTTGCCCGAGCGACTTCTGCCTTACTTTCTCGTAAAGGAATTGGGTTCTGGCCCCTTTCATCCTTGTTCTTTGAATGCCTATTTCATTTTGGAGTCACGCAGGTGATTTGTGCACCTCTAAGCCCCGAACGATTTAAATGTTGCTTCAAATGTTAAGAACTGACACCGCATGTTGCTCCCGGAATAGACTCCATGTGACCAGCCTTCAGGTTTCCTCTGCCTGATGGCTGCACACGTGCAGTTCTCCGACTGGCCACCAGAGCGGCGCCCATCTCATGTGATCCTGCCTTTGTACCGGAGCGGGTCCATTCTGAAAAAGCTCCCTCCCGGCTACCGTCTCTTAACGCTAATGTACCGAGCTGCCTGTTGTTTCTGAATTATAGGTTAATGGAATCAGATGTTTATCAGTCTTCCCTACGGAACACACGTGGTAGGTGACCAGAAGCAGAATCATTAGATTGGGCCTTGGGCCCTGTGTGCTGCTCTCCCGACGGGGGGGGGGGGGGGGGGGGGGCGCTCTCAGCAGAAGGTGCTGCGGTGGGGGATGAGTCTGGCGTCTGAATCTATAACGGGGAATAAAAGTGAGAAAAATGGGGGGCCTCGTTTAGGCAACACCGTCACCATGGCAACGTGAAGGGAGGTGTGTGTGTGTGGGAGGGGGGGTTGTGTGGGCCTGTTACTGATGTGTTTCTATATATAACACCCCCCCCCCAACCGGGCCTCTCCGGCTAGATATGAGGAGCAAGTGGGGGGGCATGCAAATGTCTCCCCCCACTCCTACACACAAGGATACTTACTGGGGGGGGGCAGTGTGTGAGCCGAGGGGCCATACAGGATGTTACTTTGGGGGTGCTGCTGGTGTAGCATCTGGCCCAAACACAAACTGGCTGATGGTGAGCGTGGGTTACCTGCAGCGACCCTGTGACCTTTAACCCCTATTTACACTCCACATACCTGATGTCCCTCCCCGCATCATCCTTGACTCCTCCCCTCTCCCCCTCCCCAGTGGAAGTTAAGCCCGAGGTTCTGGCCATCCCGGAGCCCGCCTCGCCGCTGGACCTGAGCACGGACAGCAGGATGCCGGCGCTGGGGGGGGGCGACTCGGACGCCTGGGAGCGGCGACTGCAGCGGGAGCTGCTCCTCATCCAGAAGCAGCAGCAGATCCAGAAGCAGCTGCTCATCAGCGAGTTCCGCAAGCAGCACGAGAACCTGACCCGGCAGCACCAGGCCCAGCTGCAGGAGCACCTCAAGGTCAGAACCGAGTCCTGGTCCCACTGGACCCCCACCCATTGTCCTTCCTTTCAGTAAGAAAGATCCCTGTTTTCATGGCTTAGCCCAGTTCATTTGGTACTGGATTTAAATTTGTCCCATTTACTTGCCTGGTACTGGACTTCAATTTGACCCAGTTAATATAAAACTGGGCTTGAGGTTGGTTTAGTTATAAAACAAGGTTATCTCCAACTACCAGAGGAAAACTAGCAAGAATACCTTTGGTCTTCTGTGTTTAATATGTAGTGTTTCTTCTTTAGTCCCTGATTTAAAGTTTTTTTTTAGAAAACAGTTATTCACTAGATGCATAATTGGGTGGCAGGCATGGTGGGTAAAAATACTGACATGTTTAGGCTCTATGTGTTATAATGTCGAGAGGTACAATAGCAAACTAAGTAAACAGGTACAGTATTGTTTAAACAGTGTTAAGAATCTATTTGCATGTCTGACTGTGTAGGCCTTTGTCCTTTGAAAGATTAACTTATTGCATATATTTTTCATCAGGTTTCCATTAATGGCATCACAGTGCATGTAGCATGTAGACAGGTCGAGTGTGTGCAGGCTGGGGTACAGAATGGATAAGCTAGGCTGTCTATGATCAAGAATCACGCTTTTCATCCCCAAAAATATGAATTTGGTTTGGCTAATAAAACAAGTGTTTCCATGCCTCTCTGGATATTGGGAAATCGGTGCCCCCTAGTGGACAATCTCTTCTCGTAGCAGCCTGCATGGTGTCCGATGTCCTCCGAGCGGTGACCACACCTGCCAGCCTGTACGTAGATGCTGCAGCTGCATATTCCTGTCAGCACTGACGCTCGTGAATTTGAGTAATAATTTACATTTTATTTTCATCTATGCGCGGGCTGCCAGCTGTGTAACTTACAGATCAGGGTGGGAGCGGGAGGGCTGTCTGTACAATTCGCCGAACGGGCGGTATCGCACCGGCTAAAGAGCAAATAGATCATTTAGATTATCAGGTTATCTTATATTCTTAAATTTAACTTCTGGAAATTCTGTCCTTGTGGAAACCCTAGTTCTGGGGGCTCTAGGTGGCTGCCTACACTTGCCTTTTTTTTTAATAAAACTATTTACGCGGAACTGATCTCTGGTCACAGTGGAACATCAGCATCAGACTGTTGCTTGATAAAACCGGACATAGGCTACACGCATTCGCCATAGATATATTTATGGGGGCTTCCCATTCGTTCCTGTTGTACTGTAATCAACTGGGAATTGATACCAAACAAAACGTTTCCACATTAATAACGCAGATGACGAAGGTTTTTCATACCGGTGCTCAGCTCCAGCAGGAGCTGCTGGCCATGAAGAAGCAGCAGCAGGAGCAGAACCTGGAGAAGGAGCGCCGGCTGGAGCGGAGCAGCACCGAGCTTGAAGACGCGCACAGGCACGAGCAGGAGCGCCAGCGCAGGGAGAAGCACGTGCTCGTCCTCCGGAGCAAGGAGCGCGCCCGAGAAAGTAGGTAGCGAGCATGCTGTCCATATATCCTGAAACGTAGCTGTGGTCATGAAGTATACATTGAACAGACTGTAGTCATGCCTTCGTTTTCCTTATATATTTTTATACTAAAATGAAGCCTCAGCGGCTTCAGGGGATATTACATACAAGACCAAAGCATGGATTGATAATGAATGTGTATTTTTTCCTTTGTCCACACGGCGGAGCAGTTTCCTTATTAATGCTCGCAGTTCAGGGCAATGCAACATCCAAGGTGCGAATCTTTGTTTAGGTATATGCATGATCTAATAGATCATGGAAAATACCTTTAAAAAAAATAAACTCATGCAACCCCAGTTAGCTCTGGAGGAAATTGGTTGCACAATTGGCTAGTGTTCACCATTGCTTATTGTTAAAAATGTTTTAATAGTCATACTGGCTATGTACAGCTTAATTTGAATTTTGACGTGTATTATTTTGTGGAGTGTTTATATATTACTAATCACCACATTCATTAAAATAATGTGGAAAAGTATTTCAGAAAATCTGGAGAATACCCTTAACAACCTAGGACAGCTCTTAACTGGCCAACCATGACTATTCATATAACCAGATACCGTGTCCAAGGAATCTTAAAAAATAATGATCTCTAAGGTATACCAAGAGAATTAAATGGAAGTATTTTCCAACTGAATTTCGCATGGCTGTGCTGTGATTGAACTGAACCTGTAAAATTCAGATGAACTGCAACTTTTATCCGTCTTTTGGGGGGCGCTGTTCATTTTACTGTACACTATTAACTAGGTGATTTCACTTTGAAATTTTATATGTACGACATATTACAGCATAACTTAAGGCCATAGAACTTGGCTTGCAGTTTTGAAACATTAAAGATGCAAATGAGAAAATCCTACATTTATAGTTTGTGTAATTTTTCCAGATGAAATGAATGTGTGCATGTCTTTGAAACACAGTCACCAAACACCGCAGCTACTTCCAAAAATGAAAATTAAAATCACTGCACTGAAAGCAACTTTTATACTTGGAGGTCAGGCCTTTGCAGTGCGTAATGCAGTGTAACCCTCCTCCCAAGCGCACTGTGGATGCTTTGCAGACTTTGGGGATTCTGCCCCTTCAGGTGCCAAGGCCAGCACTGAGGTCAAGCAGAAGCTCCAGGACTTCCTGCTGAACAGACCGGCCAAGGACGGCAGCTCCAGTCACGTGACCGGCTACCGGCCCAAGCCATGGTGCGTGCGAGCTACGTCTCAGGAAAGTTTCGGGGACGTTCCCAGAATTGTTTCTGACGCTTCGATTTTCCCATTACTGGGCGGTCGATGCGGTAAAAACTGAAGTCATCATTCTGCGAATGCATTACCGCTGTTTTTCTTCTTCACAATCTGTGTAATCGCTGACGTTTCCTGGGTTAGCGTGACGTCGCTGTTGTTGTCGTTGCGTTATTTACTCAACAGGTCATCCCAGCATATGTCTATGGACCAGAGCCCCCCCAGTTTGGGGACAGCGTCACCCGCCTACAAATGCACCCTCCCCTCACCGCCAGATGGAAGAGACAGCTTCCCGCTACGGAAGACAGGTATGTCAACGCCCAGCTGACGTCTGCCATTCTGCCAGAATGGAAATAATCCTGGCGGGGTGGGAGGGGCTGTGTATAAAAATAAAAATACATCATAACAGGCTTTGGCATGAGGGTTATTCCACAGAGTTGTTATAAACCAGCCCCCCCCCTCCATTAGATCAGACCCGCAGTTCAGAGTGTCATCAGATCATTCTAAAATTAGTGCTGGCGGACGCGGTCCGAATACTTAAACTTTTTTTTTTAGTGGGTCCGTGAATCCGGGCCGTCCATCGCAGTGCCTGCGAGGACCATCCCGCAGCGGCCTCCATGCCCGGGAGCCAGGGCTCTGCCTAAATGTTTTCAGATGGGCCCCAGCGATACCGATCGCCACGGCGCAAAGGTCAACGGCACGTGTCACCGCGGTGACGTCCGGCCGGGGGTCCTGCCCGCGGTGCCTGTGCGTCCAGCCCCTCTGTTTACGTTTGAGGTCACCCCGTGTGAGAAAGGGCTTTTTGTCCGCGATCACACATCCAGGGGTGCAGCGGAGGCTTAGCTGGGGTGTCAGAGGCGAAGAGACTGGGGAGTCCCTTGGCCTACTTTGGCCCCGGTTAATTGGGGTGGGGGATTACCCTGTCCACATCGAGGGCACTGCCCAGAGGTCTGCAATGTCGCCCAATCTGCCACGGCCAGGGGCGGTCTGCTTAATGCTCCCCGTTGACCTTTGACCCCAGCCATCCCCCTGTTTCTTAGCTGCCCTCAGGCTGCCTGAACACAAAGACGTCTATGCTTCCGCGCTTAAACAGGCAGGGCCAAAGGGGGAAAGCTTGTAACAAGCCCAAATTGCTCTGTTTTTGTTGCTGCCTAAGGTACAGAAATATGCATGTAAGTCTGAGTAAAAAACCTCGTCTTTTCAGTCCCAGAGAAAGGCCAGCTCTCCAGGACCTGCCTGAACTGGCCATGTGGCCCAGTTCCTGGACCGGGCTTGGTCGTGTCTTACATAAGCACAGCTGAAAGATAAAACAGGTTCGGTTTAGAGAAAAAAACTGGCACTGCCGACTCGACGAATGTGTTGTTTGTGCATTTTTTTGCCATGTCATCGTTGTCATGGCAACAGGCAGCACTGAACCCATATTAAGGTACTCAGCAATGACGTGGTGTACTGTTCCTGACGGGCGGCGTGACTCACATGTTTAGTCAACCGTAATGGGGTGTCTGCCAGAGTAGTGTCCACGTGTGTGTGTGTGTGTGTCTGTGTGTGTGTGTCCGAGGTCCGATTTTCTGTTCAGACTGGTCGCAAGTGACGATTTGGCACAAGCGTGTCTGAATGCGCCTATTGGGGACGTTTAAATCTGGTTTGGATCTGCTGGTTCCCAGAGTGCCAGTGAAGATTTTTAAGCTCACTGAAAGACCGGAACAAAGTTTAATTCCCGTCCGTGAGTTATGAGCTGAATTAATAGGTCTGGAAAGTAATACATAGATTTCAAAGGACGTGGGGAATGTTTCGGGTTTGTGCTGAGGGAATTCACCCCGGCCTCGCGTGTCTTGCAGCTTCTCCCCCAGTTTCGGCAGCCGATCGTGGACGGCGGGGTGAAACTGCCCATAATTGCCCCAAAAAGAGGGTGGCACAAGGGTTAGGGGGTGTAGTTCTGTGGCCTCACAATGGTTTCTGACTCCGGGTATGTGGAGTTTGCATGTCCTCCCCTGTCTGTACCTATGGCGCTTCCCCTCCTACAGTGCCTGTGTCGTGAGACGGACTTGCCCCCCTGCCCCCGGTTCCCCTGGGATAGCTGGGATAGGCTCCAGGCTCACCGTGCCGGATTAGTGTTTATGGAGAATGTTTGATTATGTGCATCGTGAAGGCGTGTGGATTCTTCCTGCTCCCACCCCGCTGAGCCGTGGTGTCGCCTGCTTATTCTCTGAAATGAGAGGGATTCCGCTGGCGGTGACGGGTCCCGTCCCGCTCTGCCCCGCGGCCCGCGTCGGGGTGTGACTTGTGTTTGCTGGTGTCCTGGCTCTCAGACACGCGTGATCTGGGTGCGTTTTCATCTCGGGGATAAAAATGATCACAGGTAATCAGTCCTCCCCCCCTTTTCCAGATGCCGCCTTATTTATATTTGGCAATTATATGTGAAAAGGCCCCTTTCTAGGTGCCAGGCAGCCGGTACGGGGTTAAGCATGGGGTGTAGGCCGGTTTTAACCGGGTCCATTCCGGCGGTTTGAAGAAGTTTGAAGTTATGGTTCAATGCGGTGCGATCAGCTGCTGTCTGCTGCATGCCCACCTATCAGGGTTTTATCTTCTTCTTGGCTTGGGGGGCATTTTTATGGGCTGCGGTATTTGGAGGAGACTTAGGGCACTCGGGAATGACTGGTTCCCTCCCCCGTCGACCCCACGCCTGTCCGACACGCCGTATTTCAGAGTGGCCCCGCTGACGGTTTGCTGCTCTGTTCTCACAGCCGGCTCTGGTGGCTGATGTGTTAATTGAGATTGTATTGCAGCCCCCCCCCCCGAAAAGAATAATTCTTCTCCTCTGATGGGAACATCCACCGGGTAACTTCCTGCATCTCAAATTTCAGTCTCTAGATGTGGACTTTTCCAGCCCTGGCCCCCGCAGCCACTTCCTGTCCATCCTCATTAAAGCTTTCTTAGATGCTGGGTGGGGGAACGGGGGTGTGGGTGGCCGGGGAGTGGGGAGGGGGGGTGTTAGGGACACAGAGGTAGCTATTGTTCTTTGCTTGGAGTCAGCGCCTGACAGTGTCAGGGATGATGGACAGCTGTCATCGTCCAGAGCGTGATGCCGGTTTGGAAGCAAGAAGGTCGGGGGTGTGGATGATAGGGAGGGCTGCCCCTTTAAGGCCTGCGGAGGGCGACACGGGGCCCCCGTCTGGAAGAGCAGGTCTGCAGCACCAGCGTCATGCAAATCTCCAGCCAGAAAGTGTGAGCTGTCTTAACCAAAGGCAGATTTGAGTTTTTGCCAGATTGATACGGCTGCATGCTTCGCTGGATGGAATTCAGGCCAAGTCTCTTTCTCAAGGGCCCAAGAACAGATTCCACTCAGGGTCACATCTGTCACCGTTATTTCGCATGTTGTCTTTCAGCATAGCAAGTCATTTAGCAGGTTTTACTGTCGGACGCAGTGGGTGTGGCCTTACACCTCCTAGGGGATTATGGGTGCTTAGTGGGCGTGGCCTCACACCTCCTAGGGGATTATGGGGGCTCGGTGGGCGTGGCCTCACACCTCCTAGGGGATTATGGGGGCTCGGTGGGCATGGCCTCACACCTCCTAGAGGATTATGGGGGCTCGGTAGGCGTGGCCTCACACCTCCTAGAGGATTATGGGTCCTCGGTGGGCGTGGCCTCACACCTCTAAGCCGCGCTGAGCTTGACTGTATGTAAACACTCTCGATGGCCGGTTAGCGAGCCCTCAGCCTTCCCAGACCGCCCCTGTACACCATTGAATGGCCATTGCAACCCGGATTTCTGCGCCAGGTGCTGGGAACACAAATGGAGGGGGCTTCAGACAAACACGCTGAGGGGATCGCTGCGAATTAAATACGTGTAAAACCCCCGCCCCCGCTAATTGTAGAGCAAATATTTTTGTGGTAGTTTTCTAATAGCCGGTATTCATCATGTGTCACAGTGGCCAAATATCAATATTTACTCAAGAAATAAAATTAACATCACCGCCTTCGCTGCACTCCAGCCCCCCCCTTTTGATTTCTGGGGGGCCATTCATCTCTCCCCACCGCGGAGGCGGATGCATTTAATAACGGCAGACGTTGCACATGGCGGGCTGCCTTTGTTATTCGACCTTTCTTTCTGTGCGGTTTTTGACCACTTAAGGCTCCTGTAAACATGCGGCCGACTGCAGGTGCGTCCGGGAAGTGAGAACGGCCGGTTAGATGGGCGACGTCGTGGTTGCCACGCCTTGACCGCCGTCTGAGACATCACATAGCTCTTAAGGCAGTCATCTCCTTGGGAAGGGAGGGGGAGGGGGTGCTTTCCTGGTATATTTCTTACCTGGGGCGGCTGAGAGTTCCAAAATTTGCTCAACCCGTGGATGTGTAAGTGTGGGATTTTGGGCAATGTAGCTGAGGAGCCAGTAGGGGGCAGCGGAGGGATGACCTTTGGGTTTTATGGGTGGGGCTTGGTGGGCGGGGCTTGGTGGGCGTGGCCATGCCGACTTTGGCCTAAATGCTTGCATGTGTTGGCCGCTGTTGTGAACGGCTGGATTGTCCTGGGTAACAATGCAAAGGGCTCGATATGGGGGGGGCTGACCCACAGAGGGGCTTTGTTGGGTTCACCGGGGTCCGAGAAGGAGGCCAGCCAACCTGCTCACCTCGGTGACCCCCTGTGCCCCCAGCCACATTGGTGTCCTCAGTGATTGAGTCTCTGTGTCCGGTCCATGCCTTAATTTGTAGCGATATCGCCCCCCACTGGGTGACAGGAAGGGGGGGGGGTTGTAGGGTTATTAAAGGGGGTTTTCATGAGCATACCTGAGGTGGCTGCATTACTGCCTGGGACATATTGAGGTTTCTGTGGTGACACACGTGCACTGTGTCCATAGTGAGAGGGGAGCTCATCCACGGCATCTCCCGATGAAGAGGAGGGGGGATCTTGTGCGGGGGGGGGGGGGGGGTTGTCACAGCCAATCAGAGCAACGCGGCCCCGGGGCGGGATTCCCCTGGAACACCGTC
>JAODLC010000050.1:2870664-2883223 GCA_026781145.1 Hippopotamyrus pictus
GGGGTGGGGGGGTTTAATAAGCAGGTCCACATAGTGACCGCACAGCCCGCCAGCCCCCAGGTCAGCGCTGAGATGAAACAGATAAGATAATTGGTTCTAATGAAACCCAGAAGACTGGGAACCAGTGCCCACTCCCCCCCCCCCTCTTTCTCTCTTTCTCACTCGCTCCTTCCCTCTCTCTACCGGTTGATCTGTGTGTGGAGAGGGGGGGCGGGGGACTTAATTCAAACCAGGGCCCAGCACCGGGACCTAAACCATCCAGGCACATTTTCGTTTGAAGTCCTGAATGTGTTCACTTCACTGCCGGCCTGCTGGGCCACGTTGCCATGACGACTTTAATTACCATTCTTTACTGCTGCCTTTACAGCACAGGAAGGGAGCCATTATATGTTATATCGATATATATATTTTTTTTTTTTGTTGGGCCGGGGGTTAAAGTTCATCAGAGGGAGCCAACAAAGTTTCACTTTGAGACATTCAAGGCTGTTAAAAAAAAAAACAGGATACAGAAGAACATCAGAAGAGACAAAAAGAAGTATCACCTCTGGCTTTTCTGTCCCGATTTATGTTACAGGTAACATGGTTTGCACTCTGTCTCTGCTGCCGCTCCGGCTTTGAAGCCTTTGTCCGCTTACAAGAAGTGTAAACCTAAAATTTGGTGTCTGGGCGATTTTCTTTTTTTCGTCTGGAGAGATTTTCGTCTGCTATCAGGAAAAGCGTTGGACTGTGAAGAAACTCGAGAGACTATAATCCCTTTTAAAAATAATATTAAAATAGTAAAACAGACATGACCAACTTCAGACATCCATTTAGCTTTGGAAAATACTTAGTGGATTTTCGTTACATTTCATTGGACAGCATCAATGCATCATAATAATTGTTTCTCACTATCTTTATGAAAGTTTGGCAAAGTAAAGCATATTTTAACATGTGACACATCTCAATATGGTCTATCGGTAGCATAACATGCCACCTGTTTGTAATACTTATCATCAAGTCAACATCATAACACACCCACACACATCCCCAATGTATCATGACATAAAAGGTCACATGATCTGCAGAATGGACACTACCATGTTGGCAATGGGGGTCACTGGACGGCAACAGCTCTATATACGCTTAATGTTATTTTGTGGTAGGATACCACCCCTGAGGTAAACATGGACTTTCCCACTGGTTTCTTGCTATAATGCTGAGAGGCATTTTCAGTTTGCTATGTGTTGTGTGTGATGTGAAAAAAAGTATTTAAAAATTATGCTCCTGTTGAGGAAGTACTAGCAGTTTCCAAAGACATCACCCTTAGAGCCTTTTAAAAACAAAAAATTATCTAAGTTTAAAGTCATTCCGATTTAGCCGCAGACCTGCAAGCAAGGAAACTAGCTGATGTATAATTGCGTGTAATTATGTGGTGTTTTGCTGTTTACTTAATTTAGTTTAAAATACCTCAGCCGGCCTTTGTTCCGGACCCTAGCCTTGGCACTGCTGTTAATAGCTTAATTTACTGGTTATTTCTCACGTGATCTGTTTGTCCTGCTTTGCCGTTTCACACCATTGGCTGCCATCGCGCCAGCTGCCAAACTCAAAGAGCAGAGGGGATCGGAATCGAGCGTTACGCAAGCAGGGAAATTGCGGCGTCGACGCTGGGCTTCAGGTAAACGCGAAACGCGTCACAGACGAGCCGTCACAGTGTCATTACAGGCACCAGCGTGGCTCCACCGGGCAAATTGACTTGGAAAAATTTTATGAAACTCAAATGGCGCTTTTCCACCGGCATACATGAACTGAGCCGTACCGGGAAGTGAGACTAGTTACAGCGGTCGGCTGGGTTTGGAGAGAGACAGTGAGGTAAAACTGAAGAGACGCTTTACTGTCCACACGGTGTACATCATGATTTATTGTGTGCTAATTTCCGCTAGCACGTCTGTGAGAATCGCCATCTTATGTTAGCATCTAACGCTAGCAGAATTACCGTGCTTGCGTTTATTCGCACTATGAATCCGTTCTGTTCAGCGGTTCTATCCTCCTGAGACCCAACGAAAAAAGTGCCCTTCAATTTTAGTTTTTTTTTTTTTTTTTATCTTTGGTAGGAAATAAGACATCTTACAATTTAGATTTTTTTCAAATTTATCTTTATTTCTAATTTCACAACATGTTCTCTTTAGTGTACAACAGGAATAAATGTTTCCTTACATCAGTGAAAAGATAGATGCAAAAACAAAATGTCCACTACATTGGACATAAATGAATGGGTGGGGTCTCAGGAGGCTATAGTACGTTTTAAGTAGGTGGTTGGAAAAGTTCAAGCTCTCAGCTTTCAGGAATACACCAATAAGTGTGTGATGTGCGACACTACGAATAATGACATATATAGAATATGGCCTTTCCCCCTTCAGATAGAGTAATCCATGCATAACACCGCAGGACACCACAACCTCCGTATATTTCGACCAATCAGATGGTGGGACGCAACCCATCTCCCTCATTTTCAGTCCATGCCAGCATGGGGACGGGTTGGACAATTTACAATGGAAAACCGCTAGTTTACAGTACGACTCAGATACGGCTCCATTCTCAGTGGCAGTGGAAAAGCGGCAAAAGAAAACTGTGATAGCTATCGTTGAGCCTCACAGATGTGTGTGTGTGTGTGTGTGTGTGTGTGTGTGTGAGGGGGGGGAATGTGGAATGTGACCCTCTGTGCTGCTTTCACTGGGAAAGGGATGCAAACGAATGCCCCCACCCCTGTGTGGGCTGAAGTATCTGACTAATGTAGCGCAGCGCAGGAAGGACCCCTGATCGCTATGGCAGTCTGCTGTGACAGCCTCTTCACGCTGTAGCGAGGCATGCCTCATTACGCTCATTTAGGCCAAGACCGCACTTGTGCATGTCTTATGCTGCCCCCCCCCCCCAACACTAACATCACCCAGCACACTTTGTCAGAGAATGAGGACCAGTTTGCACAGTTGTTGTGTCAACTTTCATCTAGCGCTTTTCCTGTTCTAAGAATAATTTATTGCAATAATGGAGCAATGCGATGGATCCGCGTCTAGCACTGTGGTCTCCTATGTCTGGGGATGTGAGTTTAGTGTCTCCCAGCTCTGCGTGTCCAAAACATGCAGTCAGGTGAGCTGCTGGCTCCATATTACCCGGTTTGGATATACTGTCCCTATAGCCTCACGGGTAAGCAGCTCTGCATGATGGAGTCCTGGAACTTAAGTGACACATACAGGCTGAGGTCCAGTATGCTTTGCTCAGAGGTTGCAGAGACTCCTAACCCTAACTGACCCTTGATTCTAGTGTCCAAGAGAATCAGAAGGCTGAAGAACATGCACCAAATGTCTAACAGAAACCTGGGACTCCCACTGAGTGCAGTCCGGACCACAGCACCGGGCATATCCCTACTCTTACTCTTCATGATGCTGAACTCATCCTCTCTCCCCTACTAATGGTCTTCTAGGACTATAGACGTCAACATCAAGCGGTGGATAAACGGCCAAGTTCATAGAGAAGGCTTGGAGATGAAGAGTGCATGTGATATATTGTGGGAAGGGATACAACTGCACTTAAACACGTTCCAGGGTGAAGAGTGATTTCCTTTATCTTCGTTCAGAACTCCTCCTGTTTTTCTTTCCTCTCCTGAACGCCATCAAACGAGGATTCAGCTCCTGATCGAGCAGCGGAGTATTTGCTGTTATTTGTCGGTCGCTATGCAACACTCACACGGAATGTTCTAGAAGCCTTAAAAAAAACTATTATTCTATGAGATCTTTTTTAGTGAGTTATGGAGGATGGATTTACTATATTGTTTTGCTTTTGTTTCCGTTCTTCTGTTGATCTGGTCCTAACGACCGGATTTCACAAGTCCGGCTGCGGTCTGCCGGTCCAAATGAATCCCCGCATGTTTTTTTGCCGTGTCGGGAATGATGCAGCTGAAAGTGCCTCACGGACACTAGGGTTAGGAACCTCCACGTCTGCCAAAGCCTTTCAAGCAGCTTGGCGAAAACTCGGACTAGCTGCCAGCTTCAGAGAATTTAAAGGTTGCCCGTTAATGGCACAGAGTTAATGGAAAAATTACAGCAGCCTCTGAGTATTTTTTACGTATTTTTCACATCCATTCTTGTCATGTACGTCTTTGTTTACATTCTGCCTCCCTATGGAGGCCCAATGGATGAATGTCACCAAATGGTGTTATGACACACATCAAGGCGCAACATCATCTTCAGTGGAGTTAAATCTCATTGCGTCACATGATTTCCAGCTGAAAAGAGAAGCTTTCTCCCCCCCCTAGTAATGTAGCCGGTATTCCGGTACTAAATTTAAAGGCTTTTTTCCCCTATTTGATGCCCGCACGGAGGAGACCAAAGAAAGTTGGCATCTATGAGGGGTTTGAAGCACCAGGTCGCTTCACCACCGGTTCGTCCTACTAAACGTCCTCTGTCCTGCCGTGGGCTTTTTCCTCCAGGGTGGACATCGGAAAGTGGCGGACAGGAGCCAGGGACGCAATAACAGTAAACGGCGGCTGGCTAGCAGGCGTCTACCCGCTCGGACCCTGTGTGTTTTAGCCACATGGGGTGATTAGTGACCATCTGTTTTTTGGCCTTTCGGTCGCTGTCCCTCCCCTGTCTGCGGGGGCGACGGTCCGCGCCGCCCTCGGGGGCTACCTGGCGGTGACCTTGTGAGGTTTTTTACGCGACTGTAACGATCCTTCAGGGATTCTGTTACCGCTCGTCCACGGCCTCCTGGGGGTGTTGGCTTCCACGCAAACAAATAAAACGCTTTTTGAATGATGGGCTTTGCCCGTGGCACCTCCAGGAAGTCGACGGAAGATAGGAATTTCTGCTCGGTTTACCAAATTGCTTATTGTCATTTAGCCATCATTTGTGATTTTTTGATATTTTAAACTAACATTTTTAAAACTTTAATTGAGATAAATGTATTTGTTTATATGATTATTTTTATTTACAAGTCATTACTTTTACTACAGTAGATCATAAGGTAGTATGAAATATAAGATATGGACATGAATATAGACTATATCATAGATTAATACTGAATATCCAAACGTCATCTAATTATGCTTTATAGGTAGGTTTAATGGATAATTTAATTACTTGCACTGATTATCCATGCAGCTCATTAATACGATTCAGATATTTTGCAAAAATATCTGCCATTTGCTTTTAAAATCTTGTGTATAATTTCATCATTAGTAATGCTACTTTGTCACATCCATTACCTGAATCTTTCGGCTCACCACCCTCCCCCCCTGCCCCAGTAAACACTCACATTCTGCAATACTGAGCTGTTTTAATCTCTGTTTCCAAGTCCGTCGTGCTGCGTTCGTTTCGGGTAACAGTGATGTCTGTATCTCTCCACTTTTAAGCACTCAGTGAATTTAGACTGGCCTTTGAAAAGCATATCGTTTTACCCCAGTAAGTCGCTTAAGACAACTCTGCTTACTGAGCTATGAGCCAAAGCTGTGTTTACAAGCTGCTTAGCTCGCTAAAACGTGACTTTGGAGTCTGACGGTAAATTGAGGCAGAGCTGTATAAAAGTCCTTCATCTGAGGATGTGAGACAACCTACGGCTCACTGGGGGGACGAAAGGTTACTTGGGCTTCAAATTCTCATAACCCTCCTTTTTGCCTGTATAATGGAGCCAAATCAATGTCTCATCTATGTTAATAACCACTTCTTTAAAATAAGGAAACACTGAACATGGAGCCCATTCCAAGAAGCACAGAGCAGAGGCTGGGACACAATTTAATATTTACATTCAATCTATTTAGCAGATGCTTTTGTCCAAAATGAGGTAACTAGCACATTGTAAACATACATGCTGTCAAGTAGTCAACTTGGCGTAAGTGCAGCTAGGCTGAGTTTCCAGTGAATGCCCAGGTATGAGTCTAAGCCGTGGCCTGTACTACGAAGCGGGTTACTGGCTTATTGGGGTAACTTGTCAGATTTAAGGTACCACAGTTTAAATGGACTTCATATTCGTTCACTTACATTTTGCCCAGGCTACCTTAAATCCGACAAGTTACCCCAATAAGCCAGTAACCCCGCTTCGTAGTACAGGCCGAAGCTACACAGCAGGAGCTACACAACTTCAAACAAAGTAAGACCCTCATAAGACTATTCAACGATGAAAGAACCGTCAGGGAATGTAAAGAGGCATCAAGCTAGTAGAACAGATGAGTCTTCAGGCGTTCCCCATAGGTGGAAAGAGAATCTGATGATGTGGTTCGGACACTCATTCCACCACCGGGAACCACAGAAGAGAACCATCTGGTGTGACACTTCTCACGCGGTGGAGGGAGCTCAAACGGCACCGGTTTGCAGACCGAAGGGTGTGAGATGTGACATAGGTCTAGAGGAGCCTTCAATGTGATTTTGCATCCTTAATCCACTCGTGTGGAGACCAGTCAGTCTGTCCCCTGTATTCTGTATTCTGTGACCGTTTAACTTTTTTTTTTTCTGGGCATCTTGAGCTCACTCAGTGCGCATTTCACGGCGAGCTCAGCTGGAATGTTCTCGGCCTGCGGCATCAGTCAACCGGACACAGCTCCGGTGTGACGGTGCCGACTGCCCGAGGACGGAGCCCCGGGGAGTGGAGCCTCCACTTGGGTACCGAGAGACATCGCAGGTGATTATGGGATGACGGATCGACCAGAGAACCAGATGATTGAAAAACAGTGTCATGGAACAGATAAAAAGTCAATATAGTTACTAGGTCGCAGTTTGACAAACCAACCTTTTATCTGTACGTTCATAGGGGCGCATTGGGTAGCCCTGCCTCCCCATACCTCTGGCGGTGGGGCAGCAAATGCTCCTGCTCTCCTTACTCTGGGTTCCATGGGATCCTCCCATGATGTAAGGACATACACTTATGAGAAATGGTGTCTCTGTTTAACATGTAAAGCGCCTTGGGGTGACTCTGCTGTGAAAGGAGCCGTATAAAAATTAATTTACTTGAACTGAATATGCTCACCATAACCCTACCCTGGATATGAATTTTTGAAGATGGATGAATGATTTTCTTTTATATTTCCAAGCCATCATTTTGCTAGGGAGGCCTCCATAAGGTAGCAAAAACCCCACAGTCCTGCTAGAACCTCTCATGAATGACAGTGACACTGAAGACATATAATCTAAGGCTGCATAATGATGCCAAGTGTTCGCCGCAGAAGCGTCAGAGAGCAGGCCCAGCAGCGGTCTCCAAGGCGACAAGCCCTCACGCTGCTTCTCTCTTCATAGCGGCCTAATAGATTAGACACGATCCAGGGTCGAGACTTTGGTTTACGTTACAGCCAAGCACAACCCGCCCGGTGAGCCCGCGAGCCGAACTCTAATGTGATCCGGTCCCCCCCAACCCCAGAGCCTCTCTGTTTAGATTCAGTTACTGTAAATTTGATTTAAGGGTGAGTCGCGGTTAGCCCCCCCCCACGCTGGGCAATATGGGCTGTTCTTCTGTAAACAAAGTATCCGGCCCACTTTAACAACTTGATGAAAAGGAGGGAGAGGGGAGGTGTGGTTGATATTGGGGTGGGGGGGGGGGTGTTGTAATTTGTCCATTGGCTTTGTTACATCCCAGGCTTGCAGTGTGGGTCTGGAGCAGTCAGTTCACTTTGTGAATAACTTGCTATGAGGCTGAAGTTTCCTTTCAGCCCCAAAGTGGGTCATTTTCCTGTTAATTATCTGCCATTTCTTGGCAAGGTTTACCCCCCCCCATGGCTGCGTCACCCGATGTCAGGTCCATGTACATAGAGCAGGTTCAGATCACTGTGGTTTTATATCTGGGGTCAATATTGTCATGGCAGCATCCAGACTTGAGAAGAGATGGGGGGGGGGGCGCAAAAAGAGCCTCCCCAAGCTGGTCCGGTGTCGTCATGCCAAATCGGCCCCAGGGAGAGCTGGCTGTGGGAAGGTCGGCCCCGCCCCCGGGAATGGAGGGTGTGATTTATTGGCATCTACGCAAACTACCAATCACATTCCCGCCTGCTTGTGCAATAACAGGTCAGAGTACCAATTATATACAAACCACAGGACGTCTGTTTTTAGCGGTAATCTGAGTCAGTTACGCAGCTACTTAGAATAATTCACGTTTATTTAAAGACTAAAATACAGCTCAGATCTGTCCTTAAAAATGCTTTTATACAGTATGTACAAGCAGTTCCTTACTCACTGATGTAATCCATCCCACAAACCCTTCCATAAGTCAAATGTTACGTCAGTCAAATTTATACCACCATACAATCAAGACACAAAAGCTAAAAAACGTACTAGCAATACATCCTAAAGACTACATAATAAATAAACGAAAAGGTAAAGTTTAAATAAATTTTCTGTCGACAATGCCTTTTTGTGTTACGTTTTTCTGAACTCGCATCTCGGATATATTTTGCAGAAGTCCGGACTTGAACAAGTTGGTTTTACCCAAGTCAGGAGCTGCCAGTGTATATAATATATACACTAGCGGCATTACGCTTTAAAAATTACTACACAAATATTGGCGGTAATGTTTATAACAAACAAAAAATATAATACACTGGATGATTAAATAAGTAACTGGAGCATCAGTTGAATAAAGATCAGCAGCCTATAAAAATCGGACCTGTTTCCACAGTTTTGGTCGCTAGTGTATATTATAGCCAAGTACTCCATATAAAACAACAAGTAGCCGATTTCCTTTCATTTTTACCCTGAAAAGGAACCGGCCAGCATCTGAAGAAGATGCTTCTTGACTACCTCGCTGCTGGGCTCTTAACATTTTATCCCCCATTTATTGACAGGGTTGCCGCTTAACGCCTCTCTCGTTAGTACGTGGTATGATCCCGAATCAGACCGCCCCCCCCCTGCACGCTCAGATGGTAGGGCCCACTATACCTGGCCCATGAGCCGTACTTGAATATGTATATATCCAGCATGAATAAAACATGGCACTCATATGGAAGCGTTTAATAACCCCAGTGCCCCCATTTTAATGCTCTTGAGTCTGCCCAGAGCACTGCCGTATCTGCTAAACACACCTGCCCACCCCCCTCTCCCCCCCAATCTACGAGAGCTTTTCATGTCAAACTGAAAGCTTCACTACCATCATACGCCATTAGAAACATACCTTGTTGTTTGTAACAAAATCAGGACGTTTCTATTATTATTGCTGTCCTGATTTATCATTATATTATCATTGTTGTCGATTTGTTGTTCTTTAGTATTATTAATGATGATATAATGATCATTTTAGAAATTGCAAAACGGAAAACAAAATTCTACTGCTACAGCTTCTACATAAACCTTCACCAATTAAAATTGCACTAATCGTGAATAACTGAATAGTCAAAACATGGCTGCTTTGTATCCTGCTGTAAAATTCAAGCATCTCGTTAATCCGATCACTTGTTCGTTTTATTGAGAATTATGATTGCTGTTCAGTCCCGTCTTAGTGGTCATTTGCAACGAGCATGTTAATTATAAAAATAAATAAACAACAGAAACTTTGCT
Organism: Hippopotamyrus pictus; assembly: GCA_026781145.1. Taxonomy (NCBI): domain Eukaryota; kingdom Metazoa; phylum Chordata; class Actinopteri; order Osteoglossiformes; family Mormyridae; genus Hippopotamyrus; species Hippopotamyrus pictus. The sequence goes on from JAODLC010000050.1 coordinate 2,880,165, forward strand.
CGGCTGCTCTGTTTACTGAAGCTGGTGATTGCTTTGGTTTAATTGCTTCCATCCGAAATAGCTTCATACAGCTTTGGGCGATTTTTTTGGTGTTTATACGAATCAGCATTCATTTACGTTTTTCCCAAAGCGCGCATCGGCGGGGGTCTCTTCGCGAGGCTGCTTTTGGTCGTGAGCCCGGGTCCTCCCGGGTCCTGCTGGACTGTCCGGTTCACTGCCTGATTTGTACCTGAGCCACGAGGTCCAGGCAGGTACAGACCCAGTAGCGTGCAGCCTTAGGAAGCAAAGTCAACCAGGCAAAAACACTGTGACCCGGATTTGGGCCAATAACACACTTTCCCTTTGTTTTGATCACTGCTTAGATTGATATACTTGCTATTACCAATAGTAACAATTTATTACTTTCAGTTTAATGTAATTTATATTACTATTTTTATAATTTAAAGGTAGGCCCCAGACTCACTCGACACATGGCTTTGAACAATGGACAGATGGATGGGCAATTTAAAAGTAAATCCATCCATTTTCTGAAACCACTTGTCCTATTCAGGGTTGCAGGGGGTCCGGAGCCTATCCCAGAGACTACTGGTGCAAGGCAGGGAACAGCCCCAGATGAGACACCAGCCGCTCATAGGGCATACTCTGTTCACCGCCGACTGGCGTGTTTTTGGACTGGGTGGGGGGTGGGCATAGGGAGAACATGCAAAATCCCAAAGTAGAGACTCAAACCCTGGGCCCTGAGGTGGGTGGCAGCAGTGCTGACCACTGCACCACTGCACCTCCCCTGAAAGTCACTCAATAAGCCAATTTAGTTCATTAAGCCATTACTTGCAGCAACATTAATTCCATCTGGTCCGCTGAGGTGATGCCGTCTCCAATCCTTGTACTCCTCTGATTTTTTTTTTTTTTTTCATCCAGTATAGTTGATTCTCCCCAGAAACCAATCCTACCACCGGGATACTGATGAGTGCTCATTATCCGCTTGTTATCCCTCTCTTTTTCATATTTTGCGTGATTAAGTGGAGGGTTATTCTTAACTGTCTGATTTGTATGGGAGGGTCTGCAGTGGAGGGTTATTCTAAACTATCTGCTTTGTATGGGAGGGTCTGCTTTTGATCTCTCTCCTATCACTATTTTCTTTGGACGCGTCCCCCCAAATTGTTGACCAAACTCAAATTAAGAAGGTCAACACAGAGGCCTTTGGTCCAATGGCTTGTCATCTATTAATTTATACATGTACCGGAGGTCTGAATGTATAAACATTTTGCAGTTTAGGAAAGAAAGCATTCCTCTATCTGTGTTTATCTTGGCCAGGCTTTGTCCTTTGTCCTGCTGTGATTCGATTCCCAAACTCTTATGTTGATGGTTTGAAGTCATGCTATTCTACTTTATTTTATATCAGTAAAGACAAAAGGCTGCTTTGTGGTTATTGGTTTAAATGAGCCTTTAATGATGTAATGATTGTTGTTTTAACAAAAGGCCAGGTCCCCCTGGCTGTGGTGAGAGGAAGTTTGGGTTTTTTAGGTCATGCCACATTGCTGATAAATTTGTGCCTCTCCTCCGGTCATGGTGTTGGAATCTGACAAAGGTTTGTGTGATTTACAGGGAGTTCTTCAGCCCTGGGGATGGACGGTCCTGCAGATGGTGACTACCGGAAGGGTTCTCTTTGCGTGGGCATTTGTGAAGCCAGATCATAAGTCAGGCACCCAGTAGAGGAGTTTCAGGTACTGTGGGGCACATCAGGTGCTGCTGAAAGATTATGAGCAGCAGCATAGCCAGAGTATGAGCAGCAGCATAGCCGGAGTATGAGCAACAGCATAGCCAGAGTATGAGCAACAGCATAGCCAGAGTATGAGCAGCAGCATAGCCGGAGTATGAGCAGCAGCATAACTGGAGTATGAGCGTGACGAACAGCAGAGCTAGAGCACAACCAGCATCATAGCCGGAGTACAATGAGCAGCAGAGCTAGAGTACGACCAACATCATAGCCGGAGTATGACAAGCAGCAGAGCAAGAGTATAACCAGCATCAGAGCTGGAGTATGAACGGCATCAGAGCCGGAGAATTATCAGTATAATTGCTGGAGTATTATCAGCATAATTGCTGGAGTATGACCAGTAACAGAAAGAAAATGAATGGCATCTGTCAAGGGCCCTGATCAGATCCAAAACACATGGGTAGGTTGTTCCTGAAATATCGTTTTTCTGCCGGAAAAAACAATGGGACAGACGTTACCTAGAAGTAGCAAAAATTATCATCAAACTAAGAAAAAAATCAGCACCTAAAACTAATTCTGATTTTTTTCCCACCTGGATCCAGACTCCAGTTTCATTCCTTTTGCTAAAAAGTGTCTGTGAACTTTTTCCATTTTCTCAGGTTTTAAAGGCCAATCGCTTTTCTTTGTATGGGGGGTCTCTCCAGCATAAACTGGGGGGAGGGAGGTGGCATATGTTTCACAGGGAGCTTCTGAGCCAAAAAAATGAAAGGAGGTGTTTCAGGATATAAGACAGCACCCTGGAAGTTCCACAGAGAGCAGCCAAAGGAGTACAGACTCCACTGATACACGGCAGAGTGCTGCTCTGTTGCATAATCCCAGTGGGACCGCAGTTTAATTAAAGCAGACGGCTTAGCGCCCCCTGGGGAGGGCTGGAGGGAGTGGCACTAAAAGCTAATTACGGGAACAGAGGCGACAGTACCACACAGAAACAAAAGTCCCACAGCGGGAGTGTCGCTGATCCATGATCGCGGAAAACTCAGTCCTTACTGTGTACTCTGTCCATGGGTAATTTACACTGGTCTGCGCTGCACGGGTCTATAATTCTGTAGGCCTGTGTTTCACGAACGCCTGTGTGCATGTTTGTGTGAGTGCACGCATCTCCAGGAAGGCTTATATTTCTGAGTATGTAGATCTAGACTTTGTGTATTCAGGGAGTTGTGGGGGGTGGAGGTGGGATTGGAATTTCAGTCTGATAGATTGCGAGGGGCTGACAGGTACGTCACCAGTGTCAGAGCAGCCTATGGCCAGGGTCCGGGGGGGGGGGGGGGGGGACCGTTTCTGT
>JAODLC010000050.1:2886039-2902894 GCA_026781145.1 Hippopotamyrus pictus
TCTTGGAAGAAACCACACGACAACACAGGGAGATCATGGAAACTCCACAAGCATAGAACCTTGGCGGCGACCTGAACCTCGGTCCCAGGTGACAGTGCTAACAGCCGTGCCCCCCACCCCCACATATGCAGATACTAAACTATTTTTAAAGAGGGACACAGTCAACGTAGTGGGACAGCTCGAGATAGTGGAGGGGACACAACTTAATTATTAAAATACAATGGTCTATTTAATGTGATAGAAACATCAATGGCATTAAAGCATCATTTACGAACTACAATGCCTCTGGCATATCTGAGGCTCTGGGGAAATACACACAGTTACCTAAGTTATTATAACACCTTTTACCATATTTAAAGTCCGACAGCCCGAATGCAGCCTCTCACGGCCTGTCACATCCTGTTTTCCTATGGATTCATAATTATTTTGAAAATTCCACAGCGATCCCACCATTTTTACTGAATTACCTTATTACACACCTTGCATTCATTCTTCATGCACTATGATTCATCCTTATATAAAACGACGTACTGTCTGGTGGTAATAGGTCCATTTCCCTTAACATAAGCAGAAGGTTTAATATTTTCATATTCTGAAGACATAAGATATAGATTTTCCAAGTATTTATATCAGCAAGCCCACTAGTTCCTATATTTATAAATGTTGTTTAAATAAACGAATTGGATAATAATAGTTTTCTGTATTAGAATTCAGCAATATGGCAAGTGTATACTTAAATCTCCTAACGTGCTTAACGGGAATATGCACGATATTAAAAATCTGAGCTACAGTTACCATAGGAGAAAAGATACACTTTGGTGGGGCTCTTTGATAACTTGCGGAGTTTTAAAACAAGCATTCGGCGGTCTTGAAATGTGCGCCTCCGCTGCATTCCTACGCCTTTAGTCTCCTTTCCCAGTGCCAGACAAAAACTCTCAGTTCACACATCTGAAGGGATCCGTAATCGGAACAAGCCTTTCCTCGGGGGTTACGGCGATATGAAACACGGCACAATGTGGTTCCATTTACAGTACAGCCGAGACCTGTAAATCAGAGACGATCGGACGGCGCCGGCCCAGGATCGCCCGCCCCGGCGAAGCGAAAGGCGCGTGACGGAAAAGAGCGCCGCGTCTGGCAGCAGAAGGCGCGGCTTCAGTCTCTTCACGGTACAATACGCCTTAAGTGGTACCTGAAGGTGACAGCTGGTGACAAATACAATACCGAGAAAACGATAAAATTAACCGCTTTTATTTGAACTTGACTGCCATTTGTCTTTATTTTATTCTTGGGAACTGAATAAAGCCCGAGAGCCCGGATTGCAAGTTTAAGGATGCCTTTAATCTATAGATTCCCGCAATGTAGAATTTATGAGCCAATGGACACTAATATGCATCCAAGAAAGTAACAAAGTGTCTTTTGTATCCATAAAAAGCAAAAAAAAAAAAAAAAAAAAAAAACTGCCTCTTACATATTCAAAAAAACATCCTTTTATCCACTCTCAAAACAAGTGTGAATTGTGCTTCAAACCTCAGTTTTAACGGTTTTGAGATTATAGTGTGGTATAAATAAGACAAAAGACTGCAACCATCCAATTCCAGTTTTAGTAGACCTATATAGCTTCTTACAGAAAGGGCCTTTGAATTATATGGCTCCATTACAAAACTATATACACAACAAGGATTTAGTCCATTTTTGTGCATTTATGAGCTGTTGGACAGTCTGCACATAATGAGATGGACCAGGTGACTATGGATCTGCAACCATAAGGTACTGAATGGGGTCCAGGCAGGTGCTCTGCTCATGTCCGTTGAGGGTGGTCCTCAACTTCAGGCAGACCTGTACTGTTCTGGTAAAGTATCAGTCGGGATAAATGGGTAGGCCTACAGCCACTGTAACTCTAAATAATACACCACTTAAAAATTTAACAATGATCCTCCTAATATATACGTAGAATTGATTATTCCATAAAATCCAATGTACTACTCTATCACATGTAGGCTACTCCAATATGTACACACACGAATTATGTTTATGTAAATCATATAATTTCATATGCTGTTATTTTAGAATGAATCGACACCTAATGGCACCAATTTTCTTTTTGCAAGCAATATGATTGCAGCTGTATTTTCCCCACAATTTTCATCAAGTATCCTTCCATACAATACTCCGTACCCCTGCACAGGGTTAATCAGGAAACTGCAAAGCCTATATACGGTAGGGAGCTTATTCTAATACGCCAATAATGATGTAGGTAAATAATAAGTATTACTAACATTTGGACGGAAACACGTCTGTGGAAAAAAATACACAGAATTGTGATTCTTCTGAAAAACACTATTTTTGTCCACATAAAATCTACTCTCCACGGATCTGTAATATTGATCGAAATAAAAGCGCTTTCTGATGACGTCACAAGGCTCTTTTTTTAATGGCGGTTTAGGGCCCTTGTGCAGAAAGCAGTACAGAGTTCAGTTCAGGTTTTAGATTTATACGTTTGAAAATTTCGAGGGAACTGCAGTCATACCCATCGGCCTGTAACAATATTTTTTCACTTACGGTAGGAATTCTCCCAGCTCCATGGATATTTAAGACGCCGCACCTTCTCTTCCAAGAGGAGCGGCCAACAGATTTCTCCCCTAAATGAAGCAGGCATTTGCCAAAATGCAGCATAAGTACTTAGGAAGTGTTAGACTACACTGAGATGGCTACGAGATTGCAGCACCGTCGACGGACCTCTATGTATGATAGTTACCGAAATCGGTATGTCTGTATAAGTAGATTAACTGTGGCGTGGTACATGACGTAGGCCTACGGTCATGGTCATTACTGGCCCGAATGGCGCTCTTTAAATAAAACAGCGGTCTACAATATCTCCTTTACCTCTGCAGTTATGCATTTAATTGTTTCTCTGCGCATATGGCCTGAGGGGTTAATTTACTGATTTTTTTCCCCATCAGTAACAGACATGACTTTATCTAATGCTTTGTCCCCCACATATCAATTATCTCAAAAGTGTTAAATGCCATATCACACAGTTCTTAAAAAGATGCGATAATTAAATTGATACATTTATATGACTAGGATCAGCAGAACCTCAACCGTATTAACTATTAGAACAGCATATATTTTAGGAGACTGGGATTTTGTGAGTGCATATTTTTTTTAAATCTGCCAACAGGTGACAATTAAAATAAGATAACATTTCTCCAATTCGATGTAAAAATTGTACAGTTGCTTTCATGAATATTTCAAACGAACATTGTTTACTACTAAAATTCAATTTTTCTGCAATTTTTAATGTAGTTATAGTCCATTCCATTACAGTTTCCATAGGTAGAAAGTCGAATGATGAAATACGTGAACTTCCGAAATGGGTTTATGTTCGCCATGAGTTTAAGTGACATAGTGGGTTGGTGGATCCCTATTGTGAAGAACATCATATTAAAGCAAGAGTGCTGTGTAATTTGCACTCATCCTTCAGAAATCTTGGACAGTGACGTAACTTCTCACGTGGCAAGAGGGTCAGACTTGCTTTACAAGGCTGACTCTCCTTAACATACACCCAATTTTACTATGATTACTGCCGCATATTAAAAAAAAAATTTGATTCGACGCAGTGGGTACAAACACAGGAACAATAATAAAACAATGGAAATCTAGGATGCGTAAATAAATCGGCAACAAGCACAGAGAAAAGGTCCCAAAAGATTGTCTTTGGATTCCAGTGGATTCAGGCTCGGACTGTTCAGCCTTTCTATGAAGATTAATAATGCGTATGGTGCCCAGGTTTTATACTATGCAAGTAATGGAATTATGGAATTATTAAATAAACTGCACGGTGTGATGTTTGTTTAATAAGTCTACTGTGAATGTTTAATAAACATTTACAGAAAAAAGTGAAAACCATAAAAATAAGACCTCTAACACGAAAATTGTTCAATTTTGATTGGAAACGTTGCAAATGAACTAAAGACGCTGGATTTGTGACTGACGCACGTTGCCGGCACCTGTAGTGGATAAAAAAATATGCTACTCGACTTCACATTGTGATTTATTTTAAGACACATCAGATAAGTGACAACGCTGCGAGACATCGGTCCTTATGATTAAATTGAAAATTGAACTTGAAAAACAATAACGAATGGGAAGCACACATTTAGATTCTGAATCTTTTTTCTCTATATATAGTGAAATGTTAAAAGCCCAGAATGCCGTAAATGAGGTCCTCACAAAATTATTAAATAAGATTACAAATGAAGGACTATTTATAGGCATACTGCAATGTTGCCAAAAACGCAATACGTGAGATCCACCTACCTCATATTTCAAATTATGTTCCTGTTGGCCGATGAAAAACTTTTTTCGACACATGTTTTTACATAATCCTGAGCAAATTGAAATTGTAGGCCTAATCGTTCAAGTTACTCCAACCGTATAAAAAAGCGTTAAATTTATTTGGTGATTTTGTTTAAGGTTTTGCGCTGGAACAACACAATCGATTAATTGCTTTAAACGATTAATTGATTTAAATGCTCCGGCACCTGCTTCCAATGACACTCAATCATCCACTCACTTGTAGACATACTCAAAGGGAACAATCATACTGGGTCACTCGTTTCAGCCAATTAGTTATGTTTGTCATTTTCTTACACGTGGTAAAGTCCACAATGTAACCCTTTTTTTCTTTAGCAGCTGTCAGAAACGACATGTCAGTAATACCATTAAAACCGCGATTCTACTAGAAAATGTTAAAAGCTATTTAGAAGATGTTTAAGAATTCATTTCCGTTACGTTCCACGGGAAAGGGACCCATTCTTAATTTAATTTGATTTAATTCAATTATTCATAAATCTTAACGTTTAGTACAGTGCGATTGCACTAATTACATGGATCTTGTTTGTGTGTTTGCAAAACCAGTTTCAGTGAAATTATTCACACGAGATGCAGGCCATTTGTGACCACACATTGTGCAAAAAATTTGAGGAATTTGAAGATGGTAAAAATTACTTACATAAATTACATGGCTCCAGGGTTCGTTGAGTGACGTGACCTGCAAATATGAACAGTAATAATCTCAGTAAGTAAAGCTGGTAAAACAACCGTCCTAAACGCTGTAGACTGCGAACATTTTTCTAGTTTGTTGTTCTGAAAGTAATGCGTTATGACTTTTTGTGTTTAAAATTTTGCCCATGAATGTTATGGTTCGGAGTTTTGTTTATGTCAAAGGTGTAAATTAGCATATTTATTTAACACATCATATCGATTGTCATATAGAACATATCGATTGGCATATAGAAACTCACAAGTGCAGTAAAAATGTTCCCTTTTTGTGAATGTTCTTCATTTGCAAAACATTTACTTGTTTTTGCTTGGGTTTATTTTAAAATCCAAAAGATTGTTTTATAGAAGGAAATTTTGGTTAAATTCTTATTTTCAAAGAAAAGCATCAAAAACTTTAATAAGGACTACATTGTGACGTTGACGTCGCTGTTACGTTGAACAAGTCCCGCGCAGTAGGCTGGCTGAGAGAAGCAGGTGTTTTTCATTTCTTGTACTGTAACATTAGGCGGTTTGGAAATATTTCCACCCTTGGCCTGTTACTATTAACGTTAGTAATGTTAGTAATGTTACTATAAATTTTGTACAGTTATGTTATATTTCTGTTATTCCTGGTATGATGTTATTATAAGAAGCACGTGCGCGCACATTTTTGCAAGACTCAAATGCATATGTACAATTTATACAGCATTCATAGGGAATCTGCTATGGATTAGTCAATACCTTGTTTATTTAGATAGTCACCACACGCAGATATTTTTCTTTGAGATCATAATTTCGGTTGTATATTAATATTGTATATTAATTCGATTGTATATAAATTTATTAAATGATTCGACAGGCAATTCAGCTATTTTATCTTTATTTTGGCTATATAGTTGTTCACTAACTTTGCGAACTATTTTTAAAAAGGCAAAGTTGACTCAGTTGACTTGAGTAGTTTGAGTGTTAAGTTCAGCTAAATAACTTAGATAACGTAATTATGAAGTAATGCATATGATTTAATGACGACAGACTGAAATATTATGGGCAGGTGAAGCGAGTAGAGCAAACGGCACCTGCTGTCACCTGCCGGCGTTGTCAGGGAAACTGTCCGCCTCGTGCTTCTGCCTAATAAATAGACAACATTTCGGCTTTTAAAGTCTCGAAATGCCTGCTGTGCAACTACTATTTTTGCCATAATGTTTCAAACTACATTTAATAGCAAGACATAACAGTAATATAGGCCTATGCAGTGGAATGACAACAAGCACCTCAGAAAATTTATAATGCCAATACTTTTTTTTTTGCTGTTGTCATAATTTATACTCAGTTTGACCATTTTAAAATTGGAAGCACAAAGATGAAAGCAATTGTGATGTTCGAATTGCTAAGGATTTTTTCTTGATCGCGTGTCGTGAGAGATTTAACTCCAAAGCCTGGCAAATATGATATTCTTCTTCTCAAAATGACGGCGTCAAGTTTAAGATAACTCGGACAGAGTAATTTAAAGATGAGGAATCGATTCCCTCTGGTGAATTATATTCTTCCTTGGTCAAAGCTAAGGGTTCGCTTTCTGCTAAGCCTTGTACTGTGTAACACACAAATGCTTTAGCCTGTGCGAGAATCCCCAGGGCTCGTTAAAAGCTATTTTATTACGTTTATTCTACGCCGCGAAATTTTCGGTTGATCATATTGCATATATTTTTTCTTGGCAAACTAAAATGAAGCGTGAAGGGAAACCATTCGGATTTATATAATGATTTTCCATTTCGACTTTAAACGGTATTTCAAATAAATAATAATAATAATAATAATAATAATAATAATAATAATAACTGAAAACGATAAACTGATTTTTTGCTGAAAACACTGAGGTAATTTTGGAAGAAAATATACTTATACAGACATGAAAATGGCACATATATCTGAACAGACATTACTAGGCTATATGATACACTAAAGCTAAATCACTTAAAATATGAAAGCTTGTTGTTGGAAGTATAAAAATCTGTATTTTTTACTATTATATTCCTAGTCTTATAATATTTTCTTTAGTATTTTGTATTGCTGCAAGGCAGGCCTACAGCCTCACATCTGGAAAATCACACTGGATTGCATCAGCAAAGTCAGAGCTACTTCAGGCTGGGTAACAACCGCTTACGCGTATGCAGGTAACATTGCAAAATGCAAAATGAAATCTTCAAGCTCATAATTCACAGTGAAATAACGTTCCCAGTGCCACAGATACCTAAAACTCCCGCCTAGTATTTCTGTCTGAATCGGATGCTTCCTTTTAATCAGGAGTCATTTATAAAACATTATCGTTTTTTTTTCTTTACGTTGGTTGCAAGCTTGATAAAAAGTAAACTCGGTGATATCTTTGCCGCTAATATATTACACGATACTCCTTTTCCTGTTTAACTTATGAGTGGAAAATATTTCTGGTCACATAATATTTTTCATTGGTCTTACCTCTTACGGTGGAAAACTTCGACTAATGCCAACCTTTTTTCGTTTGAAATCCGACGTTTTCCGCAATCGCTTCAAAGAAATCCGTATTTATGAAAATGCAACGAGCGTAAATCGCGACTATTCACCTTAAGATTGATTAAGAAAGACAATAATTCATGTAGAAAACGCATTTCGAGCATTCTCCGTTTAGTGTATGTGAAGGCGTGTCCATGCGGCGACCAAACATCTGTTCGTTTCACGTGACTTTTAAGAAAAATAGGAACATCTGGTAAAAATAAGTTTCATTCAGGTGCCTCTGTAATTTTTTTTCTTGCCAAAATCGTTCAGCACATAGGAAACTCGTACTTGATCATATAGCAATTTAACATTAGTAAAGCCACAGTCTGTGGCTACCTATCAAACGGATTTTACTGGTATTTTAATTTAGCCTTTTTCATATAGGTGTTGTAGATTGTCTTTAATTAAAATGTTACCATGTCACATTTTATATTTGGAGATAAATAGCTCGATTTAGCACTGTTTACAGCACGTGCGTGCATATGCACGTTTTATTAATATGCATTAGACTTTGTTTTCAGTATTAGGCCCAATTTTTTATTGAGTTGTTGTGAACTTTCCGGAATTCACCATATGTCTTCGCTCTTGTTTAGCTGTATTTTAAAAAAGGTTACACATTATATATCATAGATCTTTACTACATATATAACGGAATTTTCATCACAATTTAATATGTTAAAGTACTTTCATTGATACTACTACGGTTTATTTGCTTGTATGGTATTGCTTCTCTTTCTCTACTTAGCAATTTATTCTTTTTACCAAATGAAAAAATATCAAAATTGCTTACTGTTGAGGCCGTAAAAATAAAGTTTGTGCTAAAGGTTTTAACCTTCTCCACCTTCCAGTGACCTGCCAAACGAGCCCTACGTTTTATAGACATCTGGGAATTCCATGCATGCCTTAGAACCCAATTACACACCTTCTTCAAACGGACACGTGATTTGAATCCAAAGCAGCGCTTTCTAAAATACTTTTCCAGACCCGGTCTGCACAAAATAAGCCAAGTAGCGTCCACTGACAGCGTCTTTCACTGTTTCCGCACAACTTCAATCGGACGCCGGGCGGTCAAGCTTACAAAACCGCTTTAGTTGGCGAGTATTAAATTTTTGTCTGAAATTTTACGAGCAGCCTGGAACAATCTTCAACAACAAACACACATTTATCACACATTTATATTTAAGAGGTGTGTAGAATATTCGGCGGATATGTTATCAGTGAAATCCTAATGGCAGTGTAAAAACAAACACTGACCCCAAAAGTGGACGCTAGCTCTCGCGACAGCTTTGAAATTCGCATCAACCTTACACAAGAAGTACTACTTTTAACTAGTAGTACTAAAACTTTCAAAGACAGCAATAGTAGCGACAAAACAATCACCATGAGTCTTATGTTATATTAAGCGCTCTGGTGTTACCGATAAACGTAGGCCTATATAAAATGTGCATTAAAATCCGGATATTAATGTCATTTTTTTAAATATAACAACGCCACGGCCGTAATGTATTTTCATGTCGCTGGTCACCATCTCCATAGAACTATAAGGAAACCCTATATTGCCCAACGAAGTATAAGCCTATTCCTATATTCGAGTAATTCACAGTGATATTTTAACGCGACTTATCATAACAAATTTAAGGTACTCGTAAAAACACATAGTACATTTCATAGTATAAATTATATAGTTATATATCAGTGGTATTTCAAAAGATGTTTAGAATTGTCCTTTTAAAAAAACATTTTAAAGTGGCATCTAAAAATAAGAAAGTCGCAGCATGTTGTACACAAACTAAGCTTGCATGGTCAATGGAAAACACTCTGGAACGCGTACTTAAAAAAAATAACAGTTCATCCATCGACCTCGATCTTGTAATTTGTATTTGTATGGTAATTACATTTCAGCTGCAAAATGTGTATTTTGCAAAGATTATGTTTTTATTAATAGGTCTAGCTTGATTCCAAATTAGTTACCCAAACTTATTATGTTTTAAATTCATATTGATTTTATTGCAGAAAAATATACAATTATTTACAAAACAATAATAAAAATAGGAATGCATATAGACACCTGATCTATCCTGCATCATAACACGAGTCATTAATAAATAAATAAACTGTATTTCATAAAAAAAAGAAAAAAAAATTAAAAACAAATTTGCACATGAACGAGCCGAAGATTTAAAAAATAAAAATAAAAAATTTCGGGGTCCTCATCAACGATTTGGAAATGAAACGGCAACTTGGATGCATTTTCACTGTCTCCTTACAAAACAGGCACGGCTGATCAAAAAGGCATGCATAAAAATATACATGTTTCCAACATTCATCGTCATATTTCAGAAAGCGCACACAGGTCTGAATGTAGGCGGCATGGCAGCGCTGCGGAACTCTGCCGATCGCCGTCCGCTGCCTTTCCCTCGTAAGTGCTCCCCGCGCCCGTCCTCTTTCCTTTAAATAGTCTTGTTTTTTTCTCCCCTAAAAAAATCATTGTTTTGTACATGTCCAGCTTCATCATCCGGGATCGCCTCCATAGAGAGGTACGCGAAATTGTTGGTCACCTATGAATGATAACAAGGGTCAGTTTATATAAAACACACGTGAATGGTTAATTAAATGCATTTATTAAAAAAAGAACTTCACATATACGAAGATCTGTTTTCTTTACATGGATGAAACGGACCGGGAGGAGAGTCTTTATGACAGTAAAATAAAATATTAAAATATGTGGCTGCGTTTTAGCATAAATGTTTATATTGCAGGATCTTTACGGTGAAAAAAACTGATTCTGCAAAATACTGATACTTATTAATAATATGTGAAAACGTAACTTACCGTGCTGCGGTAAGCTCCACGGACACTAGTGAGATGTTGACATGGACCACGCGCCCTCCATCCTCCATACCGAAAAAGCATAGCTTAGTCTCTCGTGTGCCACATAACTACAACTTGCCATTTTCGAGTCCAGCTCGTCGCTCTGTAGCACTTGGTAGAGAAAATCAATGTATCTAGCCGCGAGTTTTAGTGTCTGAATTTTGCTGAGTTTATCTGAAGGCAAAGTGGGAATAATTTTCCGCAAAGATGCAAAGGCTTCGTTGAGAGACTGCGTCCTCTGCCGCTCGCGCACGTTCGCCATGACTCTTTGCGTCTGAAGTTCTTCGAAAGACTGCGGACTGCTACTGCTGGACTTTTTCCCCCTTTTCCCAGGGGTAGGGCTATCTGAATCCTCCCCATTTTTCCTGCTAGTTCTCCTTTTCCTCCCACATCTCTTCTGCTGCCTGTCGAGTTCCTCTTCACTGTTGCTGAGACTGTCCACTGGAGACAGTGGGGAGCGCGACTCTTCTTGCATCGCCTCTTCAAACATTACGTTCATTTATAGAGTACGAGCAATATTCCGCTTCTTTGTTTTATGCTACTTTTTCAGATGCAAGAAACCCGAGACCTCGGATTAGTTGATTTCGGTTAAAACACTCACTCGATGATCACTGACTGAAGGAGGTGTTTCCAGCTTGCTGGAAACTGAGGGCTCTTATAGTCTGGATGGATCTCAGTGTTTGGAGAGGTGATTGGTCAAGGAAGCGTGCTACGTGAAAGAGGGGTGGGGGCGGCCAAGGAACTATCAGAAAAGTTTCCGTTATACAAGAATCAATTCTTTCGCTGCTGTCTTGCACATAAAGGAATTTCGGCGTAATAAAGTCTCCATCTACGTTAGGCCCGAAGTAATTAATGTCAGTTAGAATTAGTATGCAAGTGTGTAATTTGTAAACAGATGCGGAGATCTGTTGTACTTTATATAATATGCAGTATAAATTCTGTACAACTTAACGCTGGATCACGCGGTTTTCTACACATTGCGAGCTAAAAATAAGCTAATTTGTAAAAATACATATAGGCCTATAGCTGAAAGTTTAGTTTACTCTTGTATCGCTAGCAGATAGTCTCCATAATATAGGTAGCGTTAAACAAATGTAGCGCTATCATATCACTGCAAAACGTAATGCATATTTATCTCTGTGCGCTTTTTTGAATGACTGTTGCCGATTGTGTTTCTTCAATCCCAGACGTTTTAGTGCCGGTCCTGAAAATAGGAGAGCTTAGCGACTTTCAGGAGACCATCGACTGCTGTTTAAGAAAAATACAGATCACAGAAACACGGTAAACTCCCGTTTGAGTCAGACTCCCTACGTCTTCTTCTGTATGATCATATTAGGGAACACCCACAGCGCGGCCACAGACTCGCATAAGCGTTAAGGAAATCCTAATTGAAGTCCTTATGGGGGAGACGACAGTCTTAAGACGTTACCTATAAAACCTTTGCGCAGAATTCCGAATGCAGAGCATTTGTATTCGAAATCACGGCATATTTATAGGCCAGTAAATAATAATAAACGCTTTTAATAATTTTTTATCGATCTGGTCGTGCTAGGTGTACACAATTTAAGTGGGTTACAGTGCGAGTGAGACGTCACGAACAGGGGTGCTGAGTGAGTCTTCTAAATTTATTTTCACAGGTACTAAATAGCTCTGAAGTGCGTGGCTGACAGTGGGTTTCCGAGGGAGCCGGGCGCATTTTTAAAAGCAAGGCTCGACTCGGATTTCGAGCCGAGGCGTTTAAAGCTGATGGGCATTCACAGCGGGTCGCTGCAACTGCGAGGCCAAAACGTAACGTAAACATTACCTGGCGGGGGAAAAAAGAAAGCACCCAAAGCAAACATATAAAACACTTTAATGTAAACGGATGTAGTTAAAAGCCGCTTGATTGGTAAACCATCCACCCCCGCCCCTGATAATTTGGGGGTGCCACAAATTACACACCAGGGCATAGAGTTTATGATGCAATTCCTTCTAACAAAAAGTCGACTGGCACGGAGGAGCCTGAAAATCGAATAAGCTGAAATTGATCTAATTTAAGTAACCTTTTACAGTATTCGTGGGGCAGGACCGGGACCCAGACCTATGCACGCTACCTGTCCAATACCAGTGCACGTGTTTTCTTCTGAGTCATGAAGTAACCTCAGCGTAGATATATAAAAAGAGAAAATGTGTTCCTCTTACAATTTTATAATAATACCTCATTTTAAACGTTTTAATTAGACGATTTAGTTGTATATGAATTTGGGCTATTATAATACTGTCAAATCAAAGTAATTAACGTAGGCCTACCTCGTCTAAATGTTTTTATTTTATTTGCTTTTCACCTGACCTTTTAATCCCGATTAAATAGCACGAAACTTTTTGACCACTAGAGGGCAAACTTTCCTATCAAACTAATCGATATGGGGCTTGTGTGAATTAGTGCATATTCGGCAGTATCCACGCTAAAGTTTAATAGCTAGGCTATGTACTCAGTGCTCCAATTTTACGTCATACATCAGAAATATCATTAAAACATTACGCACATTTTTGTTTGGTATGATCAGTCATATTAATCTTAGCTGAAATGGGTGGTCCTCGCCAGGATGCACAGGCGTGCGCCATCCTGGTGAATGAAAACGAGTGACTGTCACTGTTGGCTACGCAACTGAAACTTGCCAAATTGAAAGGTGGTTATTCTGTCAAGAATGTCTTGATCAGTTGGATGTTTTAGAAAACCACCTCTGACATGGGGGGTTGGGGCGCTTTCCCATAAGTTCCCGTTAGCGAAGTACATAGTAGGACTCATTCAGTTAAATGCCTCCCACTCTAACTTGCTAACTTAGTTAGCAGCTATGCTTTTGGGAAACGTACCTCAGAACACAAAGACTATATTTCAGGCGTTGCGCGGATGTGGACGCTCCCCTGTGTTTTTCTAATAATCAATCAGTCAATCAGTCAGTCGATCAATCAATGTGTCAATTAAGTATTTACGCTAAAGTACTTGTGGGCTGTAATGCATTTATTCACGTGTCAGAGTCAGTCTTATTTACTTTACAGGAATGCTGCATAAGAAACAAGTAGGCCTGTAATCGGGCTATCTACAAAACGTTTTTTTCTCCGGAAAATCGTAGAGGGCAGCATAGTATTATTGTCAATCTGAAAAAAGTCATTAACCTCGTTAAAAAGCAGTTCGTGTTATAAAACCTGCTTTATTTCGACCTTGTTGTTATTGAAATTGGATATGCTTTATTTTACAATCTGGAGAGCCGCGCTTAAGAGGCTGTGGGAACATGAAAAAAAGGATATTAAGTACTCTTTCATCAGTGTTTTGTTACAGATGTTTGTATGTGAGGGATATGAATCAGATAGTAAAGACACAGACATGCACGCGGAACTCGTGTCTGTATAATGCACATTAACATACTAGCAATACGCGCTTGGGTTTCCTCGCTCTGTGACATCGAGGCCTGGCTACAGTTCCAGTCTCCTGGCAGTTTTTCTTCGTCTGCCTTTTCCGAGGAATTTGCCTTTGATTGTTCCCGTACGTCTACAGTACAAAATAGTGACATGACTATATTTGACAGGGTTAATTCTAAATGGTAAACTGGCCGTAGTGGGGCAGTGGAAGTGACATAAGACAGGGGGGGCGTACCCTTCACTATAGTAACGGTGCGGCGCTAAAGCGGACAAAAGTGTGTGCACAGAAACCCAGAGCATGCTGGGAATGGAGAACCGGGTCATCTTACGGTCCAATGAAATCAGTAGTGTTCCCCAGCAGACCATGCTGGTACTGTTCGTGTCATCCAACCAGGGGCATATCTAGGAATTCTGGGCCCCCTGACAAATTTTCCGGGGTACCCATGCCTCTGCGACTGTCCCTGCATCCAACACGCCAGCTTCATCAGCAACGATACTGCATATTATCGAGTTACCTTCATAAAGACGCATCTATTACACTGTTACGTCATTATAAGGTCCTGATAAAACGCGTCTTTTTTTCCCAGAAATACTTTAGAGGTGTAACTTTTTTTTATTAATGGTTAATATCGATGTCGATGCTTGCGAATTATGTGAATCCAAAAAAGAATGTAAGTGAAGAAAAGACGGCCGCGGATTTTTTGATTGTTGCGGCGCAGGTGCGTGAGTAGCAAGGCGTCTGCGCCCGACTGCGCATGTGCTCTCCGTGGTGCTGATTTTGCCTTGTATAACATTTGCATAAAATAATATTAATTTTCTAATTTATAAATTGACACTGCTTTAAAAAAAATGTAGCTCCATAAGCAAATGTCGAAGAATTCCTAAATAAACTGTTATATATTTGAAGCCGAATCACATAATCTTAAATCCCCTGTTAAATAACCTTTATTTTCTTCTCTCCTGGTTCCTTCAAAGTCTGCTGACAAGTGACAACAAAACGCAAGGTGAATTCCGCTTTTCTTCCTACTTTTGTTTTTATTGTTCTTTAATAATAAAAACCCTTTCACACACAGTATCGGCTTTAACGTAGCACAAGCCATAATATTCGACAATGTAAAGGCTTATTGTATTAATTCTACTCTGTGATACAGCTAAACAAGTTTGTATCATACCTGCTAAACTAAAGGGATTAAGTCGAGTAAATCGGCACTTTTACAGAGATTCGGATTTCAATGTCACGTGGATAATTATAAAAAAGTGACACATTAGACATGACAATACATTTATAAGGCTATATAGAGAATAGGTAATTTAATATTGTTTTAATCCATCCATACACTAATTAATACTCGGATATTTATTTCATGCTCAATAGATCTGTCATGAATGAAATGTATACAATGGCAAGTCGCAGAGTTTCGATCCTCGATAATCTTTTCTCATAAGCGAAGGTGGGGACTTTCTTTCGTAGCTCATCAAAAGCTTCGTTCAGGCTGAACATTCTTCGGCGCTCTCTGATGTTGGCCGCCCGCCGCTGCACCGTGCTGATCACCCGCTTTCGCTTTGACCTGCCCGCCGATGGCACCGCGCCGCACACGGGCGCCATTCCCACTCGCAGAGACGCCCTTTCCGAGGAGAGGATCACGTCTCCGCGCCCGGGGGACATACCGTAACACAGGCCTCGGCAGCCCACGCTCTCCGCGGACTCGGACGTGCTCTGCTTTTGGGGTATCTCCAGAAAGTCAACGTCAGCGAAGTCCGTGAGCATCGTGTCCAAAAGCAGCCCTTGGATTTCCATTGTGCTTTGAAATCATGGGGTATCTTCAGTAAGCCATGGGAAAAATAGTTTAATGGGTCCCTTTAGAGGACGAGTGATTCTTGTGCAATCTTTAGTTTAGGAGCATGCAGAAATGATCATCCACTGTAAGCACTTGTGAAAAGTTACATACGGATTACTGAAGGGGGGATAACCATCCACGGCTTTTAAAGGCGATTAAAGATGACGGTCAGCGGTTCAGGTGCATGCCAAATGACATTCCTCCTCAATTCCGAAATCCTGTCAAAGCGATGAATTCAGTTCCTCTTTGGCACAGATCCATGGGCCACGTCCTGCTGTTTTAATATCTCTTAATTCGATTTCAACTGCACCTGCTTTCATGTCTTTGAAATATCGTTAAAATCAATTCCCCGAGACCGAAATCGTGGAAAAGGCTGGTGAGCTTCGTTGTGCTGGTTCTGCCATTTGATCTCACAAGTGTATGAGAGTGTTTAATGGTCTTCAGAAGGGGCGCTCGGCTTGACAGAGGGTCACCCACAGCTGTTTACTCGGTATCCCGGTGCAATGGGAACTAAATAATGAGACTTCTATCACTTAAACGAACCAGTGTAAGAGACCAAATATAACATTCCCCAACAGTCACGATATTTGCGCCCCCTTTTATTTTGCAAATTAGAACAAACATCTTTTAGGTTTCAGGATAAGAACAAAAAATACTTTCCACTAAGTTGGAAGGTCCAGGGAAAAGGACATATTTTGGAAAATATTACTTAATAATTACGAATCAAATTAAAATTTACTCTGCACTTGATGTAATTAAAGACTAGATGAAGACTGTGTTTTTTATACGAGTGTTTCAGTTCAGTGCTTCTCAATGATAACATTCTAGAATCTTCCGGAAATGTAAGTTACATTGTGCTCCCTGTCAAGTAGCGGTTTGTGTTCATGCAGACAAGTTCGAGCACAGCCTGTCTATAAACCGCAAACAGTGTTGTTGTCTATTTAAAAAGACTAGAAGAAATAACTAACACAGAAGCGGTTAAATAAAGAGAACCAGGTCTAAAAGCAAGAAATTAGATTAGATTTAGGGCATCTGAAATGGATGTCGTTGACATAACGGCTAACCCTATCTATCTATCTATCTATCTATCTATGAATCTAGGTCTATCTATCTATCTATCTATCTATCTATCTATCTATCTATCTATCTATCTATCTATCTATCTATCTATCTAT
>JAODLC010000050.1:2921512-2931913 GCA_026781145.1 Hippopotamyrus pictus
GGGGGGCGGCGGGGGGCCGGGGGCGGTGGGGGGCGGGGAGGCCAGTAAAAATACAGGGAACCTTCAAAAGGGGAAAAAAATATGCGATGTTTGAAATGCAAAAGAACACGCCTGCTAGGAAATTAATGGCATGTGGATGTAAACATAAGGTTCTTCGTAAACTGGACATTTTCAAGATTTCAGATTTGGGGAAATCTGATAGAGTGTTTTGGTTACAGGTAGCCATAGGCAGAATAGAGAAATCTTGCTGTTTTCTGATGCAGGGCTGGCCGAGGCGACGGGAGAAACCTTCTCTCCATGACACTCCTTGAGTGCCCCCCCTCAGTGAGACCACTTCCTTCGGATGCGATGTCACCGCTGACGGCCGATGAGGTATTAAACCTGGCCTCCCTGTGCAGAGCAGCTAAGCGATAGCAGGGTGTGACCGCGGTCAGCCAGTGACCTAACTCTGCGGCTAACGATCCGTGACCAAAGTGTGGACTGGAACTCTAGGCTAAAAATCCCCAAAGACACGTTTCAAAAGGCTACATTGTTACAGAAACGGACAGAAAAGCACAGGGAGCCCTTTCTGCTTATGAGAAAAACAAAGAAATCTGACAGTGAATCCGACAGTGTTCACACGTACATTTTTCTGCTTGTTTGTTTTGAAAATTCTTCCAGAGAATGGTGAATCAAAAAAAGGCACAGGTAGCCAAAACAAATTTCCAGCTCGAGGTGAAAAAGTAAGCATTCAGTAGCAGGAGACTGTCAATATGAGTTGAGCATGATGTTAACAGGACATTTGAACATTGAATAACTCTTTAAGGTCACATGTACCCTTGGTTCCTTTGGTTGCCAGTGATACCCTAAACGGCGGTTTTCTTGTGCATTACTTCTAGATCTGCGGTACCATACAGGGCGTGCACCATTTTGGCTCTGAGAGTGAACATGACTCATTTCAGTATTGTGAATGATATTTAACACTTCCAGGGAACGCACCATTTTGGCTCTGAGATCCAGTAAACATTTTCTGGGTATTCTAGGCCACAGGGGACAAACCCACAGTACGAGGTGAGCTGGTCTGTGCTAATCGCCTTGCTCCTTATGGCACACAGCACACCGGGGCCTCCTAGTGGCCAGGCAGTTTATTTCAGGTGCATGTCTCACTTCAGATCTAGGTTCTAGCTTATTCTGTGTGTGACTTTGCAGATCTGAATCTAAGTGACGGTCCTTAAACGTCGGACAGGAGCACTATTTGCGCTACATAAGCCCCATAAAGCATAGGGCACACGCATATGCATGTATTTAAACTTTGCATGATCTTTTTCTGTGGATAAGCTGCTCAAGCTTTAGGCGAAAACACCCCGCAATGGTGTGGCTCCACTGAAAGTCGTGTCTTAATATCCATGCCGCAAACTACGACTTCGCGCCCGGACTTTTCCTCGAGACGGTCGAACGTCGGCAGCGAGAGCAGGTCCCAAATAAACACAGAACTCCTAATCTGCGTATGAGTAGAAACGGACAAGATTTTTTTTTTTCTTCAAATCTATAACTAATGCCAGAGGTGCCAAAGGCGCAGTAAATTTCACAGAAGGCTCCGCGAAAACACTATAAAAGTAATTTATGTGTCATTCCGTTTAAGAAGAGTCTTTGATATGATTCAGTTTGCCTGCTGAAGCCGAGGTGGAGGTGGTCTTTGAAGACTGAATACGCGGGTCAAACATCCGGGACGTTTTCCTTTAATGACCGGCCCCAGCATTTGGACCCGTTCGTGTGTGCTAAAGTGCTTAGCGGGCTGCTAATTAGCCTGGGGGGCCCACGTGGAAATTTAGTGCAGGATTGGCAACGTCACGGCGACACCCCTTTCCCAAAAATGCCCTGCCGCCCCTCTCCTCTTACGTGCGTGCGGTTCAAAGCCACGCAGGTCTGGAAACTCTGACTCGGGGTACGTACACAGCCCGGTTAGCCGAGAGCAGCTTCCACGCCTGGACTCTGCAAGTTAGGAGTCTGCGTCCGTATCTGGCAGTTTGCTGGTTCGAATCCGATCATTTTTGGGTCTTCGAACGAGACACTCAACCCCATAAGCTGCTTCAGGGGGGCCGGAAAAATGGCGGCTATATGCCGTGACCTGAAGCTTTGCTCAAATCCAGATATCTGTGTGAGACTCATACAAGGGATGTATATAACCTCAGAAATCCCTGTGTACATGCTCTTCTACAAATAGCAAATTAAGTATCACTATTATTAAATAAAATCTCCTGGAAGGTTGGTATTAATATTTAAAGGCATCAAAAAAATCCCACCAGGATGAGGTGGGCTGGGGGTTCAGTTGAGTAATTTCCCTGCGGTCTGGCTTATATGTAACTGACATTATTTACAAATCCGTGCAGTTTTCATGAGTCTGCTTGCTGAATCATGCCTGTTGTTATGGTGTCAGTTTCTCCAGTCGCCTAGCAACCGCTCACAGCTGACCGAAACGTCGCGTGTGACGATTGCCCTCTCGTAAATGAAGCAAGAATCCCGAGGCTCGGTACTTTCCGTAACCGGATCTCTCTCTCGAGAAAATATAAAATAATAATAATAACGGCAGCACCCTCTGTTCCCACAACGAATCAGCACCTGGAGCAGAGGTCAAAGTGGGTCACTGCCCCTAAGGTAAGGTCCCCCTATGACCAGCGGATGGGTCACAAGCCATATAGCCGGACGACAAGATGAAAACTGCCAGAGTCACAGAAACCGTGACCTAAGGTGGCTGGAGGGATGTTTGTGTGGCAACCGGCCTGTTAAATATTCACTAACGCACAGACCCTCATCCCCCAGGGTATGAATGAGCACTGACTCACTCTTTCCATCAGATGGGCAATCTGGGATGTCGGACTCTGTCATCAGGCCCCCGAACCGAGGGCCGCCGTTCCAGGGGAGAGGTCCGGGAGTTCGCCCTCGTTTATATACTGTGACAACTCAGAAAAAGACAAACCAACGAGCTGCCACAGGTTACCAGCTGCTCCACCTCTGCCTCTCTAAATGGAGGGGCGGCTACACGCTCCTGACCACAGGATGAGTAAGAAATTTGGAGATTCAGGAACAAACTGAATTAGGCAACACAAAGAAGCCACACGCTGCCTGCCTCTCCCTCCTGAAGATTTTCTCAGAAGAAAATGTCAAGGAAACTATGCAACCTTTAAAGGTAACCATGTTCAGGTCTGTAAACGGGCAAAAACGCATCAGAACACTACAGAACAACTGGTTTAGCTTCCTGGGGTTTGTTGGGTAGGGATAGGGGTTAGGGTTAGGTTTAGGGTTAGCTTCCTGGGGTTTGTTGGGTAAGTATAGGGGTTAGGATTAGGTTTAGGGTTAGCTTCCTGGGGTTTGTTGGGTAGGGATAGGGGTTAGGATTAAGTTTAGGGTTAGCTTCCTGGGGTTTGTTGGGTAGGGATAGGGGTTATGCATGCTAACTGTATTCCGTCCCCATAGCTTATTTTTAAAGGTTTATCCTACTTCTAACTTCACAAATGGCACCTGTTCACATTAGTGGACACACAGGCTGCTACTGGGACCAACCAGAAGCTGGCAGCTTTATGAGGCCTGGCCAGGAGAGGGCGCCAAATTATGACTGGGTGACAGCGATCACCACACCTGTGGAAGGACAAGGCTGCACCAGGGGATGCATGGAGAGGTCCAGCCAACTCCCCCCACCCCGACTAAGATATATCTGTTCAGATATATCTGGTTGTCGGAGGGGGGAGTCTGACAGCTTGATTTATTCTCATCACTTCGTAACAACAACACAAATCAACACACGAAATCAAGCCCCTGTCTGAGAAACCCTAGAGCTCCCATCAAAAACAAGGCATCTGAAGGCTGGCCAGACCCCCACCACTCCGCAGTGGCCAAAAAGGACAAGGTGAGAACAATTCAAAATATGATGGTTTCTGGAAGAGGATGAAGGATGGGGGGAGGGGGGCGGGAAGACAGACTGAAGAAGCCCCCGCTTCTTTCCAAGAGGCAGCATAAGAGCCCGGCGCATCACCGTGAGGAGATTCAAAGTGAAGCTGAAACCGGTTCAGCCGCAGGTTCCAGACCAAGTGAGACGAGCTCCGACAGCCTTGCCAAAGGATGAAAGGCAGCCACTGGCGGGAATCTCCCTGGCAGCGGGAAGAAAGCGGTTCCCGGGCCAACTCATATTTACGACGCAGAGCAGCTCAGCCAAATCAGACAGGACCGGTCTTTGGGGAAAGAACCTTCACAATCTCCAAATACGTTTGGTAGAAAAAATCTCCACAGTACATTTGATAAAATAATTACCAATGCTAGTTTAATGCCAACGATCGATAACTTTCGAAATCGAATGCCTATTAGCAAAAGCTCTCCAAGTTTAACGAAACGCTATGCGTAACAGCGAAATCATTAACGCAGTTTTTTAAAATAACACCGAGGCCTGAACTCGGAACAAACCGCAGCGGCAAACAGCTCATTTTATTACCTGCCAAAATGTCTTTTTTTAAACCTCCCCATTTACGAATTTCTACTCCTGCTTCGGAGAAACACCGCTTCGGGGATTTAAGGCATTCGCATCCTGTCGGTGTAAAAATAGTAACGATACACCGATGACCTTTAATAAGCAGAAACGTGGAAGGCAGGCCGGGAGACGACGACGAACCGGGGAAAACCCTGATCCGCCGGTTTAGCGCGCACGCCCGCGGTGAATGAAAGCGATACAAATAGAGCATGGGGTGGTGCCATTAAGATCGTGTCACATTTCATAGTTTCCCCAAGTCAATACGATAACTTAACGTAACTGATGCAACAAAGCAGCCAACTTTAATATTTCTATCATCGCAAAGGCGGCCTGACTCGCTTTAAAAATCAGTACAAATAACGAAATGGACCGATGCCGCTGTATTGCATATTTACCGCGTGCTCGATTACAAAAATCTTATGGAGACTGAACAAAATCTCGAAATGATGCATCCCCAACGACAAACAAAAAAACAGTGATGAATTATGGGATGTAGGCGCATTTAAAAGAAAACACATTTTTACTTTACATTTTCACATTCAAAAGCCAAGCACCCCATCTTTCATGGTCAAAAGCACTTGGTATAAACGCATATTATATAGCACTGTTTAACTTCGTATGGGCATTATTGGGTCTTCCGAGAAACATTTCTCTAAAAACCAAGACGACGCTGTAATACTCCCCTCTGCTGGCAAGTGGCAGTATTTACACAAACACTACAGCAGCGTGATTATGAGTCCTGTGAAGATACTTCAGAGTAACTCATTGCCATAGCTTCGGTTGTGTTTTTGAGTCATTGTGGGTAAAAATCCTACACCTTCTTTTTCTTCTTGGTTCGGGGGGGTTCAGAATCCGCATCCAAATCGGCAGCATCCTCCTTTTCCCGCTTCCTTTTCTTGGGCTTCTTGTCGCTGTGGACTTCGTCAGAGAGTACAGCAGGCACCTCGTCAACTTGCACCTCCTCGGCCTCCGCGTTGCTTTTTCTCCTTTTGTGTTTCTTCCTTTTTCCGTCGACACCCCCGTTCACCTGGACTTCCGCGATTCCAGCGGTGTCCGCACTGCTTTCCGCTGTCACCTGCAAATCTGTTGGGGCCTCAATATCCCAGGATTTGTCCTTTTTCTTCTTCTTCTTCTTGGTTTTCATGCTGTCAGTTGAGTCCTCAGCCATGGGTTCGATGCTCTCCTCTTTGGATCTGACACTGTCCTCCACGGCCACATCTTCTCCTTGTTCACTGAGGGCCAGCAGCTCTTCAACCCTGAAAGAATTAGATGGTTTGTCTTAAGAAAGCCAGTAACGAAACATTCCCTCTCCTGGCTCTGCTCTACAAAAACCAGGAGCTTCACTGTTCACTCTTAACACACAATTTTACAGAATCTGTGTGAACATAAAAGTAGAGCTGTCACTATGAATTATATGAATAATCAAATAATCTACTGATGACAAAGACAAAGATGTTTTATTGTCATTGTACAAGTACAATGAGATTTCATTTGGAGCGCGCCAGCAGATCGATGAATCTGACAATTCACCAAATAATCATTTATACATAACATAAAACACAAACACTCTCTAGGTTACGACGGTCCGAGTTACGATATTTTGACTTGCCAGTGAGTACATTTCTTTCAGTTTCAGTACATTATTCAATAAATTACATGTGATATTGAACATGATTTGACCCAACTATAGGCTAATGTACGGGTTCCAAGCATGTTTTTATGATAGGCTAGGCTATGATGTTTGTTAGTGTACTGAACTAAAATCCTGGCAGTAACCAACCAACCAGTGCAGGGTGCACACTCAGTCACACATACGGTCACTCCAATTCACACAAGTTGCGTTTCTGGACAGAGGAAGGAAACCGGAGGATCAGCTGAAAAGCCACACACACACAGGGTGAACAGGCAAACTCCACACACACACACAGGGCGAACAGGCAAACTCCACACACACACAGGGCGAACAGGCAAACTCCACACACACACACACACAGGGCGAACAGGCAAACTCCACACACACACACACACACAGGGTGAACAGGCAAACTCCAGACACACAGCAGCAGCGTGCAGGAACAGCGCCACCTGGCTTTCACCACGGCTGCTTTCGCCTGAGCTCTCTCATGTGTTCTACAAGACAATCATAATCATTCTTGTCCCAGCTGTTGGACTCTCTCACACCAAAATAACCACAGACCGTGTGGTGCGTTCATGAGAAATTAAATAAAAATGAGTAATGAAGAGAAAAGCAAACAAGAACTCATCACCAAAAGACATAACATCTTCCACTGAATGTAAATATTTTGTATTCCTTAGACTATATTGAGCAAAAGCAAGTGATTTGTTGGCACTGCTTTGTGTCTGTTAGCGTAACTCACACTGCCAACATCTCTGACACACGTTATTGGGAAATAAGTTGCATTTAGTTACATAGTTCATGTTCAACTGCTACATATCGCAAATTTTGCAATGTGAAATAAAATTAAATTTTAATGTTAAATGATACGTCCCCATTTCGTTCAACCCTAAAGCAATATGTTAGACTAATAATAACAACAATAAAAAGATACATTATACTATCACATTACAGGCCTACCATATTTTGTAAAACGATGCGACTAAGTGACGGCTAACCTTCATTTTGGCAGCGATTGTATATTGAGTTCTTTGTACTTTTAGAGCCATTCATAATTTGGTATTGTAATATTTGTAATTATTTATTAGGAAATTGTATATTGTTTACAAAAAATATATATAAAATAGTACGTATAATATATATTATATGTATAATATATATAACATTTATATAATATATTGTTTGTATATTGAGTTCCTAGTATTGAAGCCATTTGTATTTTTAGCAGTGTAAAATCTGTATTATTTGTTATTAGCATTTAACTTGTTAATTATTTTCTTACTGTCCGGGAGCAACTGCTTACACATAATTTCCTCAGGGATCAATAAAATATTCTGAATCTGAATTACTCTGACATACAGGAATCGTAGACAATAACCTATTTTCGTTCACTTTTAATGTTAAGTGCTTCCACAGAACTTATACTTTCGCCATTTTCTGCGATATCTTCCTTCCACCATATTGACAAGTAATCGTGAAGGGAATTTTTCATTCATGCTTTTTAATAATCGAGTTTAATCGTGACAGCTCTATACAGGAGCTGCAGACGACAACTGAACGAAAGGAAAGACTCTTACAGTAGGTACACGCTTAATGGAGAGGTAGAGAAGAGCCCAGTACTGAACCTTTTTTTCTCCAGCCTCCCTCTGATGAGGAGGACACCGGCGGCGTCCGCATCCAGCTGGAAGACCTCGAACTCCAAGGTGTCGCCCACAGCGAAGCCGGCCTCCTTCCAAGCCTCCACGCTGACCTGGTACGGCTTGGGGATGCAGGCGTTGAACGAGCCGTGCACTAGACACCCCACGTGACTCACTCCAACTTTGTTTATGACACCCTGAAAAATGGACAACTGCGTTTAAAACCCCAGATCAAGAATGGAGTCCCGATCAACAACAAAAAAATTGCCCAACACTGCCTCACATTTAAGCTATTTAAAACATCGGTCCACTGCTCTGCGAGAAATTACGGTACACATCTCAGAAAAACAGGGTAACACTTTAACTGACGGGACACAAGCAACACACCAGGACTCTTCAAATCCGGACCTCGATTCCAAATGCAGGCCTTGATTTCACTTCTCCCATGTTAATTAATCATAAACTAAGTTTTAGTTACATACTGATCTCATGTTCATTCCTCATTAATGAATCGTTACCCATCTTTTATCCCTAGCAGTAACTATTGCTATAGTTGCTATATCTGTTAATTTTGTAAACATTTCTGAACTATTGAAGGAACTGCTGAAGGAACTACTTAGGAGCCACAGAAATAACAAATCATGAATAACACAAGTGAAATACTGATCTCGTCTGTTCATCATTAATGAGTCATGATGCATCCTTTATCTCAAGTAACAACTATTTTTTGTTTATGATTTGTACTTCAGTAGTAACCAAGGTTTTACTAAGTATTTGTGCCCCATCAAGTAAAGTGATACCAAAAACAGTTTAATTTTTTTTTTTCTTCAAACAGGAGGCATACCAAAAGCTTTTGTCCTTTTCTGGGCCGAAAGATCACAAACGTCGCCTCTATGTTGAGGTGGATGAACCCTTGGTCGTCGTAAATATCCCCGTGTTGTCCCAAGACTTTAATGTTGTCGTAGGCCAGGGGCACCCCGTTCATACTGGGGAAAGGAACAAAAAGATGTCATTTTAAAAACTGTTTCACTGAAAAGCAACGTTGTAATTTTTTGGACAATCCAGTCATTGTTAGGCAGAGTCTACTACCTCGTGTCCCCCCCAGTATAGCGGCTTTCCATGTCCTTTTACCTATATTATGTGGAACACGCTGGCGCAACCTTCCCATCACCTACCAGTAACTAAACTAACATGACTTTCCAGATATTTAATGCTGGAAGTAACTCGATATTTTTCCCATGTGGTTGAAAAGATATTACAGATCATTTCATCTTTAAATGCACCGCACCGACAGTAACATTTTGCAGAGCAGCGCTGGTGCGATTCACCGCCTGTTTTACGAACAGTCTGGGGAATTAGACGCGCCTCTCGGAGTACTTCAGCAGCTCGCAGTTCAGCTGCTCCTTGATGCCCGTCTTCTTCTTCTTCAGGAACATCGGCGAGAGCGCGACGTGCCGCCGGCTCGTGTCCAGCACCAAGCACGAGTACGGCGCGCTCACAAACTGGCACGCATCCGCGAAGCTAGGCGGCAAACACGGCGTCGCACCCGCGCTCCCCGCCATCCCGACCGTCCCAGATGCCGGAGCATCGGACTCTGTGGACGGGCCGCCGTTCTTCACCTCCGTCTCCACCTGCTGCAACTTCGCCATGCTGCCCGGAAGTTCGAAAATTACGACAGAGGAAGTAAGGATGCAACGCTTGAAGATTCAGCGACTTGGCGGTGGCGCCCTCCTGCGGAAAGGAGGTTTTAAACTGTCCCAACCAAGTTTGTTGCTGCTTGGTCACTTAGCCGTATACATAGCTGTGTATTTTAACAGATGGATTCATAGTAACGACGGCGCAGTTGATAGCAGTGTTTTCTTACACCTCTGGGGCTCGAGGTTTGAATTCAACCATCGATCTGGGGTACGTTTCCCAAAAGCATGGTTGCTAACTACATTAGCAACTTACATAGTTGGAGCCATGCAACTGAATGAGTCCAACTACGCACCCCTGTTTGGGTGGAGTTGGCATGTTATGAAGACTCCTGTCCAAAGGCATCCAGGTGACCAGGCATCACTAATTTGTCCACAGTATTTAACGATATGTGTGTGTGCCCTGCAATGCACCCCTCTCTCACCCTGTCGAGGGTGTATCTTTGCTAGTGATGGGTCGTCCTTGAACGATTCGTTCATTTTGAACGAATCTTTAATGTGACTCGGGAAGAACGAGTCATCTCGTGGGAGTGATTCGTTCAGTCGCGCATGCGCATTTGCGCAACTTCCTATAGTTTCTGTATTGGAATTATTGTTTCACCTGTTTCAAGTCTTCGGGTTTTTCGAGTCCTTCGTTCATCACGTGACAGCCCCATAAGCTTAACCTAGCATGCAGTCTGAGCCGGAAACAGAATTGATTAGTTTATCTCTCGAGTCTTTCGAGTCGTTCTTTTGTCACGTGACCACCTACCGGCTCAGTACCTCAATCAAATACTAACGTAAAATTCCATTTGTTGTATGTTGGATCATATTTTGAAATTATCATAAAATTATCAAAAATATCTAAAACGCATTTTCATATAAATAAAAAAGGTCTGTCAATTTCTGTCACTATGATTTTGTTACTATTTCTTGAGGATCTGTGGTGTGTTATTT
>JAODLC010000050.1:2932013-2975437 GCA_026781145.1 Hippopotamyrus pictus
TTAATTATATTTTGCTAAAATTAACGAAATGACTCGAAAAAAGATTCGTTCATTTTGCTGAACGAGACTCAAAGGTCTGAGTCGGTAAAATGATCCGAACTTCCCATCACTAATCTCTGCTGCCTGGGATTTGCTGTAGTCCTGATGGAATCAGGGCCACAGGAATACAATTACAGCCCTCCCCTGTGATTTGAGCCAGCAGTCTTCCTGCTGCAAGGCTGTATCCTGAACCACTATGCTGAAGCCAAATCACTAAACAGGTGTAATACTGGGGAAATTTCAGAGGTGCAGGGAAACATGCATGTGCTACCAACAGCTGCTTCTAAGGTTAAACCCTTGAATGTGTGGTTCAAAATTACATTTAATTGCATTACATTTTCTGCACTAGGAAATATTATTTTGGAAAATAACATTAGTGAAATTATTGCTAATATGATGTTGTATAAATTAAAGTATTAAACTAACAACCAGATTGTTGAACCTAAATTACTCTTTATTAGTTAGATTAATCTGATTTTTAGTAGAACATGACAGCACTAGTGCGGTGTATTTTGTAGCCATTTCTGGTGATAATTTAGTCATTCCTCCCAGTGGATATTTTAGGCCATTTCATTTACGTTTGTTTCGCCTGTTCCAAGCGCACAAAATTTTAGCCCACATTTAATATAGCACACATGGAACCGTTCGGTACGATACGCACACGTGAACCGCGGTATTACATATGCATGTCATTTTCCGATAGCACCGGCGCGAATATAACAAAAAAACGCCTGATAAACTGGAGTGGTCATTTTCGACGGCTAGAATTTAAATGTCATTATACAACAGCAGAGGGCGTAAATTATCCTGGCTAAAGGTCACCGTATAGTTCAAACGTAATCGAGGTTGTTTCAGCAATACGACACTATATGGACAGTGATCCCGATAATTGGCTAACATAATCCCACCCACTTTCGACAATAGGCTGGCACAATCCCACCTGCTATCGACAATTGGCTGACATAAAATGACGCCGTGGGGTTGGTCACCAGCCGGCATGCTTTTATCGCACTGCGCTTATTATTAAATAGCGTACATTAATATGGGTATTCGTATATTTATGTTAATTGTAAATATCGTAGCTGTGTAATGTTTGCCCTGGAATGCGACCGTGAGTCGCATGTAAACTGTTGATTTTCTTGTCTATGTCGCTGCTAGTATTAAACCGATAGTGCCTATTGATAAAGAGAGTATTACATTTCAAATGACATGTCATCTTCTTTATTAAAATGACTTGCCGCAATACGTTTTTTGCCCTCTTCATGTGGGTCTACTGCATCAAAACATTCTGCGCTCTCTTGGGTTATGGGTTTGTAATATTGATTATCTATCTGCACTTTTCCGCGATTGCCTGTGGTTATTTTCAACAGGGATATGTTTAACTTCGTCTATGTTCCGGTCAAAAAATAATTTTCTTTATAAAGGTAAGATTTGGTAGCAGCCGCCTTGCTCTTTGCAGAATAACCTCACCATAAGGAAATAGGCATGTACCATCTTGATTTTGCACTTTGTGTTATTTTTACATTTAATGTTACCTATACACGTATGTACCGTTTATATAAAATAGAGAAGGCAAATCACTTCCTTGTTGCTAAAGCTTAGACAGATTGCTAACACAAAATGCTTAGGCAGGTAGCTCAGTTGGCGTTGCACTTTATTATTTTTAAATTTAATGTTGCCTGTACAAGTCATTTAAAATAGTTTAGACAAACCACATACAGGTTATCAAGGTTAAGAAGCACTTTTAATTTAAACGTTTTTATCTCCTTGATTTCATATAGGAGTGATATCAACTAGGCCTAGTTAGTCATGCTGCCATTTTTCTGAATGGGGAGTTGTTGTATGGGAATATAAAGAGTTCATTATAGAATAAAAGGGTGATGTGTTTTTATTTTCTCAATAATAATAATAATAATAATAATAATAATAATTGATACTTTATTAATCCCCGTGGGGAAATTGTCTTTACGCCTCCCTCAACTTGCTCTTTGTGGAGTAAGCTGTCCACAGGGGGCAGCCACCCATAGCGGCGCCCAGGGAGCTGGGGGTAAAGCACCTTACCCAAGGACCCGCAGACATGCTTAAGTGTAAAGATACCAAAACCATAGTGTCATCATGGCCCAAAAGCTGTGACACATACCAAACTGTAGAAAACTGTAAGTTACACCGCTAATATTTAGGGGGGCAGGCATGCATGTTATCAAGGGGGCATCGCGCCCCCCCCCCACCCACCCGGAACCATCCCCGATTCCACCTGACTCAGCTAGCAAGGCTATCGAGCTTAGCACTTTCCTTACAGTCCCTGTCCTGGCAAATCAAACACCTTTTCGCCTGATGTAAGCAGATGGAGTAATGCGATATCGAGTGGCGTGTGAGCAGATGGAGTAATGCGATATCGAGTGGCGTGTGTGGGGTTTGGCACCCACTGTGCCCCATGCGTGTTTCCGGGACGTCGGAGCTGTCTAGGTATAGCGCTGTATGTTCCGCGGTTCATATTCTATGTGGATATGATTGCATGAATAGATAGTCTGTCGTACTTGATCAATGTACAGAGTGTACTTTGGAACTAATAATACAGATTCGCTCAACCAGATATGCGTGTCCTAGCACAACTGTCATCCCATACAGCACATAAGCTGAGCACAAGGGCCACCCTTAACCCCTGAGGATTCATACTTACGGCATGTGACTCAGAATCATTTTCTCACATTCTGATATCTGGTTATCTGTCCAAGTAGAATGTACTGCATAATGTGTGCATATGTTTAATTTACTCACAAAAAAAAAAATGTCCATGTTCAGTCATGATTCTAAGGTCCAACAAGCTATTCCCTTGACACCATAAAGCTCTGATCAGGACGGGATCTCCCTTCATTTGGGAGGCTCCCCAACCAAGAATAAAGATGATTATTTCACTTACACAGGTAATTCGGAGGCCTACCTGCTGCCTATTCTGCTTATAGCTAGAGCCGTCCGTGTTTCTGCCTGCATATAAACACTAATTAAGAAACCAGAAAAATTAGGGGACCACAGCACAATTTTTTGTTTCACTCATTTCTCAATTTATGGGTGTGACTCTGTGAATAATATATATTTTATTGCAAACTGCAGCCCGGTTCTTCAGTTTGTCATTAATGAAGGGCTTCATCTTTGCTTTGTAGGACTTATGTCTGGCTTCTAGGAGCCTGATATGAACTGTCCTAGCAGTGCACTTCACACCTGCACTTGATGCTTCTCATTCCTTTTGAAGGTCACTTGATGTCATCATACAATGCCTGAGAATCTGTCGGATAATATAACTGTCATCTCTGGCTTTAGAAAGTCGCTTCCGCCCTTTACCTGGCTGGTTTCTGGTCGTTCCCAGTGTCTCCTGCTTCACATTATTCTTGTTTACTGCTGTCTGAGAAATTTTGAGCCTGGAAGCAACTTGCTGCTTAGCATAGCCTTCTGCCAGCAGAACCAGGATTAAACCTGGATTAAACCTGGATTAAAAAAAAAAAAAATACAGATTAAAAAAAATATGGCGTAATCTCTTAATTTTTCCCAAAGCTATATATAAATATATAAAACATAATTTTTCATGACTGATTGGGCCCCCTTGTGCTGATTGGGCCCTAGGACGCTATGCCAGTCTATTCCTGGATTTTCCCCTGGCTCTGATATTCCACTGCATTTCCAAATTGCAGTGCTGAAATACCTTGAGGGGTGGAAGTGAGGTAACATGTATGCTTCGTTTGCCTGTAGGAGGTATCTTACCTGCCTTACCTGACTGTGCTCTCTTGACTTAGACACAACACGGAAACCCAGACCAGTGGTCTTGTACAGATTGTTCTGAAAGGAAGGGTGTGAGAGAATGCAAGGCCGCAGTCCATATCGTATGCATGTGCGTGTGTTTTCTGAAACAGTGTTTTGTCTGCGCTTGTGAGCATCAAGGTGAAGCATGTCCACGACGTGGTTCACTTTTAACAACCATTTCTGCCTCTTTCTTAAGAAAAAAAGAAGAAAAAAAACGCTAAAAATGTGTTATCACGTTTTTTCAGTGCCTTTTTGGGTTCCAGTTGTGTTATAAACATTCCATGAAAAAGGGAGCTGACAGGGTGGTGTGTGTGTGTGCATGTGTGTGTGTGTGTGTGCGCCTGTGTGTGTGTGTGTGTGCCTGTGTGTGTGTGTGTGTGTGTGTGTGTTTATGACCCCATTTGACCGTGCGTTGAGTCTTGGTTTATGACTGGACCATCAGTTTTTAATTTTCTACCACAAAACACAATGTGACATTTCTGGTTTTTTTTTCCCCCCAGAGAGGGTACGTCAGGAAATTCTTGGGGGAGGGGGGGTAGAAGACTGGCTGCAAGCTTCCTTTAAATGTAGCCACAGTGGTCAGTTTTGCTGGTTTTGCTTGGATTCTTCCAGAAATGCAATTTAACATCAGTTTTTTTAAAGGGTTCGACTTAAGGCTTTTTGGTCTTTATTTCCGTAAGAAGCCTTTATACAAAAATAATGTAAATTCATAAACGATATACCCCATATGTACAAGCATGAGTAATTCAGGCATTACATTACTGTGCAGTGTAGTTGAAGCATTCAGGAATCAGCCATGATACGAAGGTGGCAAAATCAGAATCACCATCTCAGGACGAGAGAATGAGATATTGAAGGAAAATAAAACAGGAGCCACCGGCTATGAACTGAAGTACACGCATGCTTGTGTCGTGCTTAGCGGTATAAACGTTTGAGGCTGGACTTCCCATCCGTTTAGCCAGACTACGGGGAGATCGATAGTGTTCCCGCCAGAGTCTGAGAGACAGCGAGATGGACTCTGAAGTCTGGTCTAGCTTCTACTCAGTGGCTTCCTGGCTGTCAAATCCCTCCAGTCCGGCCGGTGAGCCCTGCCCATTCCGAAGCAGCTGTCTGTCACCTGCCTGCTTTGACCCAACGACCACACGTTCGGGTCGTTTCTCTCTGTCTCTGCCAAAAGTAGGAGGCTGCTTCACGGATCCCCAGATCATGGAGGTGACGTCCTCCCGTTGTAAGAAATCTGGGGGATCCCATTGCTGGAGTTGTCCAGTATCTCCTGTGATGGGGGGGGGGGTACAGTTTGTGGGTAAGTGAGTAATGAGAGCAAAAATCATTGATTCCGGATATACAGTGCACAGAGAAAGTCTCGGGACGCTTCCACAATTCAGTAAAAATGTTGCAAGTTTATTGGTTTTAAAACAAA
Organism: Hippopotamyrus pictus; assembly: GCA_026781145.1. Classification (NCBI taxonomy): domain Eukaryota; kingdom Metazoa; phylum Chordata; class Actinopteri; order Osteoglossiformes; family Mormyridae; genus Hippopotamyrus; species Hippopotamyrus pictus. Next base: position 2,937,268 of record JAODLC010000050.1, read on the forward strand.
AATCATTGCTTTTTTCATTTGTTTACAAAAATGTATCTCACATTAGAAATAACCAGTAGTTTAAAATAAAACATTCAGTTCAAGTAGTAATAAATTGAAACCCATATTCTAGTTCTAAGAGCTGTTCTGAGTTAAAAAGTTTATTGCAGACAGACTCATTGGGTGCTTTTTAATTAGTAACACCTTTGGAATAACATAAAGTGCCAAACATTTGTGTTGAGGATCCCTTTGGGAGCCAGTGATTAGCAAAAAGCAAGAACAGAAGTCAGTCAAAAAAATTATGACAATAATAAGAAAATGTCTGTGCGGAAGATTTGTGCAGGTATATCCGGAGGTTAAACAATGCTTGCCAATGGACTTTTGTTATAAAACTAATAAATTTGCAACACTGTTACAGAATTCAGCAAGTGTCCCAAGACGTTTGGTGAGCACTGTATATATTTTATTTAGCCCTCATCCAAAGTGATGTACAACTGACGCAAATAGCAATATGTAAAATAAAACAACAAGCAGCAACCTCAACTGAACATAAATGAAAAATTAAACAGAAAAAGACAAAGTGGAGCTGAACATCGCTGAAGTAAGCGATGTAACAGATGCAGGAAGTTGATTCAGAGTTATCCAGGACTTCTAAAATGTAGCTTCCATGTTTGCCTCGAAGTGCTTTTTCTAAACACATGTGATTGGTCAGCATGCATTCCATGAAGGGCGGACCCTACTTGGCATATTGTCCAATCAGGTGAGAGGCTACCTTGTCAGTCATCTCGTGGGAGTGGTGCAGCGAGTGCTCGCGCTCCAGGAACATCCTCTGCTGCTCACTGCTGGCCAGGCGGCAGGTGAGCCATGTGGACAGGGTGCAGGTGCTGATCCCTAAGCAGGCCAGGCTCAGGGCAGCCAGGTGCAGCGGCCGCAGCGTGTCGGGCCGCTTGACCAGCGCCCGCACAAACTGGAAATTCAGGATCCCCCCAATCAGCCCACAGATGCAGCAGGCTGAAAATAATATCATCTGTCAGCCGGAACAGGGACAAAAGCAAAGAATCAGTTTTCAAATCACAGGGACCTAAGACTACTTTAATGTAAAAATTCATCTGCAAATGAGCTCAGTTTAACGCACTATTTTAAAATGTCATTATATACTATCTATCCATCTATACCTGCTATCCTATGCAGAGTCACAGGGGTGTGGACCCTATCCCAAAAGCTATGGGAACAAAGTAGGGAACAACCCAGGACGGTTACCCATCGCCAGGGTTAACATGCACATTCACACCTACAGGGCATTTGGCAACTCCAGTTCACTTTAGCAGGTTTTGGGACAGTGGTGGGAAACTGGGGAATCCCGTGGAAACCCCATGACGACACAGTGAGGTCATGCAAATACCATACATGTAGAACCAGTGCTGAGTCAAACCCTGGTCCCAGAGGCCGGCACGAGGCTACGGTGCTAACCGCTAACATCATGCTGCCCCTTCATTGTGCACCAAATACACTTTTTGCTGAATATTCAACCTGAAAAAATATGTTTTTGCTGTTTTCCAGTTTAGGACAGGGAAGGAATATTTCAGCTGGTCTGCTCTGGTGATATTATTTGGAAATATTAAAAACAGAAAGAAAACTGAGAAGCTGATTGCATATGTAAGGGAGAAATTTGGCCACAGCTGGGTGATCAGTTTTGTGGCAGACAGAAGGAAAGCCTCCAGAAAAGTTTGCCCAGTAACTGGGAGTGACAGCAGAGAGAAGACACTCTCTCTTTCAGCAAAGAGAAAATCTGGGATGCAAAGCAAACGCTCGCAGGAATTGTACTTACACAAAAATGTTCTGAGGAAAGAAAGAAAAATGATTGGTTAAAATACATAACCAATCAGATTGTAGAAGAGGTGGGTCCAAGAAACTAGAGGAGGTGGGACCAAGACATCTGATTTGTTGGTCCCGCCTCTTCTAGTGGTGGCTTGGACCCGCCTCCACTAGAATCTGATTGGTTACTTCTCTGAAACAATATTTTTTGTTTTTGCCCTCAGAACATTTTTGCGCCAGTAAATCTCCTGTGGGCAAAGCAAACCTTAAGAGGTAAAATGAGTGAGATGAATGAGTGAAAGAGAAGGATGCGGTTGGAAAAGGAGAAGGGTTGTTTGCTGAGGCTATCTCAGGATGGGTTTCACTCCTGTATCGATTTATCATTAAGTCTCTCCCCAGTGAATTTACCTCCTTCCCCTCCTGTAGCTGGTTAATTGAATCTCCCCTCTTACCCTAAGTGTTAAAATACACGCTGTCCACGCTTGGATTTCGCAAATCGCCGCCTCGGTTTCAGCTAATGTGGAATTTCTGAGTAGGTGCTGAGTGGAAAAAAGTAATACTCAATAGGATAATTAAATGTGGTTGCAGCTGCACCGTGAGTCTCTTGGCGAGATTTGGCGCAGTTTTGGTGCAGAGGGTGACCTATTCGATCCCACAAGCCCCGGGAATATGCGCTTCACGGTGCTGTTGAAGCGGGTGTACTTACGACGAGTCCCGTCCTTTTCTTGGCACAATGTACCCCGCAGAGTCCGCAGATGAGAAACTTAAAAAAAAGAATAAATAAATACAGAAGGAGAGAAAAGAATATTAGTCAGGACACCAAGAGCACAGACTGGGCACGATCGCATTTTGTGCTTTTCGGTGCACATTCTTCATTCTTTTGACTCCAAAAGCCTGATACTAACTTTGGTAGAAAATAACGAGCAGGTAGGAATGCGCCCTTAGCGGCTCTGGCCGTTTGTGCTGGAGTAGGAAGATGAGTCACGAGGCCAGAAATTGTTTTTTTGTTTTCCAGTGCAATCAGTCTTTGGGAAGGTGCACAATACGTTTGTATCCGGGGCAACGTGTGATGGCCTATTTTATATGAACTTTATTTAATCCACCTTGCTTACAAAAATAGTTTTGTCTGAGGTTTTAGATTTGGACCCAAAAATACTGGAGCCCCAGCCACGTGCCCTGTGAGCCTAGAATAGGCTCCACCCACCCATGAACCTGACTAGGATAAGCAGTTAGACAATGGATATATTAAAATACTGAGCCACAGGTACTGCTTGTTGATCGCAGCCCTTTCTGATCTCGAACCTTACGGCACCTGGATCTTCACTCGGTCTGACAGGTTCTGCTGTTTTGTGGCGGGTTTGCGGCATGAATCTGTTAACCTAAATTTGGGCACTACACCTTTCTCATCGGCATGGACACCAGATCTGAGCGTTTGTCAGGGAACTGTGGAGTCTATAAAACAGGCGAAGTACGGAAAAATTTGTAACCTCAACTTTACGGTCTAAAAAGAAGCGCTACTAGGAACACGTCCCCACAATGCGCCGGGATACCACAAGAAACTATCGATTTCCTTTATTTCCGATACTTTCCGATATTTTCCTTTAAAAAACATTATTATATCCAATGACGCCAATTTTGGTGTTATATAGCAAACGTTACGTTGTTATCTTCTATTAATTTTACTAATTTGGATTTAAAATTCATTGACGAGAGAATTCGATACATAAATTCATTTTATGGACTGGACATTGGCAGCTTAAATTATAGAACAATCCACTTTGGATAAATTACTATCAATTAAATATTCTAATCCACCAATTTAGTTTCTCCTAACTAATCCCAGAACCCCTTGAACTTTTGATGACGAGTATATGCCCCGCAAAAAGAACAAACGTCGTTTGATCCATAAATCAAAATTGTAGAGCCTGTCATAAACATGCATAAGTACATGCAGATGCAAAACCAGAGGCTGGATAAAGGATGAATGTGTAACGTACACACACCCCGCTCCACACCGGGGACGCGTCTCCTTGCTGCGTCTTGTGCTCCGCTTTCACCCGGCTGATGCCCACCGCGCCTAGCGCTATGCTGCCCACGCCGAGCCCTATCTCCACCACGGAGAGCACCAGCAGACTCCAGATGATCTTCCGGCTGGTACACATCCTCTCTCCGGCATCCTTCCTCGGTGTGGAGCGAGAGGGAGAACGGATCGGCTGGCTCACCGATCGGAAAGCAGCACGTATCCGCCCCTGCGCTCTCGCCGCATCGATCCCGAAACGTGTCCCGTATATCCCTATATAAATCTGTGCTAATATCGCTATATGGAAGTTGGAGAGCCAACTGTCCCTAGGAAACTCTTGGCGGCGAACTGTGTTTCGCCCGGAGTTGTCAGTGATCAGTTTGGCGGCGACGTGGCGCTGTCCGAAGTGCTTAAATCTCTTTAGTCTCCGCTCCCTGTGACCCGCAATCCTCAGACAGACACATAAGCGGAGTGCCTCTGATAAACGGAGCACTTCACTCTTTACTTTCTGCTTTGTGAAGCGGGTGGTCTGGTGCCCATGTGACTCACCTGCGGGCTCCGTACACCAGGAGGATTTTAGTGATCCAACAGCTGATGCCGCATTATGAGCGCGCAATTGTTATGATCACTAATTCATCCACGATACCTGTCCGGGATAAACGGTTTTATGTAATTAAAAACCATAAAAATTCTCATAAGTATATTAATACATAGTAAGTTTGATTGGTGTCCGACGATGTTAAAAGACTGCGCTGTTCTACTGGGCGTCTATAGGTTGCTATTGTACCAAGGCGGCAGAGGTGCATTGCGAATGAAGATAGATATTTTACATTTTATTCTCAATGATGCACGTTTGGTTGGATCACTTTCTTCACCATTTCTTTTTTCACACCCATCTCTTCTCTAAAAGTATAAGATCGCTGACGTGTTCCCGAAGGTCGTGGAGTCTTTACGACGCTATACCTTGGGAGTTTCAAATGTAAAAAGTACCGTGTTTGTTCTTTAATATAGTTAGGTACATTGTGTCTGTCTGAATGCCTCGCGGGTGTTTTATTTTTAATCGTTTTTTTGAACACCTTTACAAGTTAGAGCCATAAAAATTTAATATGCGCTGGTTTTATAGGTATTCATGCCCAGCGGAGGTTAAACAAGTCAGCCATAACAGGACCTGGTCACGTTTTTTGTCAAAATAAATTATAAAGGTGACATGACTAAGGATACATGATGCGGCCATCTGAATCGAAACTATTGTGGTTTTTAAAATATGAATATTTAAAAGCGTTCCCTCGGGTGCCATCAAACCCCGGCGTCAGGGGAGACATGGGCCTATGTCTTAAATGGAATTATTATTATTGTTTGTAATTAGGGCACAAGAGACCAGTTGTTGGGCTCACATTGCAAAGTGCTTGACGTTAAGCATGCCCGGATAACGTTCGCAGTTTGTTGCGCAATTTTGGATGTAGTCTTCTGAAGTGTTTAAATAAATATTTTTCATCCCGTAATACCATAATGATCAGGTGTGGATCATCCTCGCGCTGTGGCGTATTCTTTAGCTGCGTGATTTGTTATGGATTAGTTTTACAGTAAAACACAATAACCCACATTTCCGTGACGTAATTCAAAACAGTGCTTCTATTATTTAATGCAGCTTACGTTGCCGAGCAATTTCACAGTCCTGACCTCTCTCTTTAATAATTTGACAGACGTACTACTGTATTTGGCCTGGGGCCCTGAACATACCGCCACTCTAGATAAATGATGAATTATTTATTTGCTTTGTTCCTTCCCTGTAGTTTTACTTGCAAACAAAAAAATATATCTCTATAAACTGAGTACGCAAAATATGAATAATGAAAGACGCATTGGAGATGTTAGCAGCGCCGTTGCTATAAATTAAATCTTGAATTGTTGTAATACCCTGTGCAGCAGCAGTTCTCTACATAAGGATGTTGAAAGTTACAAATATGTCTCGCCACGACAAACACGCCGACTTATCGTGACGCAACCCTGCACCCTGCTTGCTGGGTATGAAAAACGATTTTTGTATTTTGTCTGAGTAAGCAAATGCAGAACAGCAGGTGTGTAGACTCCCGTAGGTAATTTGGACTGTCCAGATATAGCACTGATTTCTGAAAGACAATGCATCCCAAGAAAGATTCACATTAACGAATTGTGAAAGATTTGCTGTCATCTAGCTTTGGCCATATGTGACACCCAGGTTACTTTAATTTTTAAGGCAATATTTGCAGGACTGTTAGGGAATTATCAGCATTGCAAGTACCTGAGCAGAGTACTGCAGAATACACAGTCCACGTACTCGGTGTAAAACGAGTAGTCAAGAAATTAAATACATTAAGATTACATTGTCATGCGTTGTGCACTGTGCATCGATATACAAAGATTTTATTGCCAAGCCTTGTGCATTGTGCGTTAAGTTTAACATATTTTATTTAGGCCTTCATAGTAAGCGTATATGAATGAAAAAGACCATATAGAAACAGATGGAACGTATTAATTTGTTATGGATGTAGCGCGAAATCAAATTTCACACAGAGACGACGTGTCAGGTTTCCGGAAGCTTATCTTCGGGTTCGAGCACAAATCCCTGGGGTAATATGAATGGACCATTGATTATGTATAGGTCCTTTGAGATTTTAGACGTCCAGTCTGTTAGACATGCGTATTTGTCAACTGTTTGAACCCGGTTGCTGCATTTAATCTATTCTTTTGTGCGCCGCGATTGCGGTTAAAAATAAAACTGCTGATTTGTTCTTACTGTTTGAGACGCTGAGATGATCTTAGTCTGAAATAGCATCAGGCTTGCTATTTATAACCCATGTCATTCAATGTTACGTAACCGGAGAAGCTAAAGGGGCAGTTGCTCTCACCCTGCAGAGCAGGCAGGGCGTAAGAGAGATCCGGATCTTTTCTCAAGGGTGCGTGCAGGATGGTGGTAAAACGCGCCCCTCCGGATTTACCTCCATGGTTTGGGAAAACGTTTGTACCGCAGACCAGGATCCGCGCCGGTCTGTGGCTTCATCTGTGTGTCGGCGGTTTTGTTTCTTTGATTACAGTCAGCAAGCTGTATTAAAGTATATTAAGCTCACAGCATAGGGCAACAGATACATAATATAGACAGTTACGAAAGGTATGTTTAGACGGCCGCATTGTATTTTCTTTTTTCCCCTCACAAACATCTCTGGGGGAGGGGGGCAACACTGCAGTTGAGTCAGGAATCACTGCCATTCAACCATGTACATTCCAGTTGGGAGGCCCCCCTCCCCCGGACCCCTGCCACGTCCATAAATTCTTAATAACTCACAAATGTTTCCTCATAAATGATTTCAAGGTGATCTCTTTGTGACATGCAGACGGCAAAGATGCTCTCTGAATTTCTGAAGTATCGGGCGTGCAAAAAGCTCGAGCGAGGACGCCATGTCTCCCTGCTACCGGCTTAAACGCTCCGACTCCACATCGGTCTAGAGTTATGTTTTATTTATTTCAGAAAATGCTTGGGAATTTTATATGTGTCATGAGTTGTATTGGACCTCTACGTCTCTATACCACAGAGGCAGCCAGATCAAATATGTAATGTTTAGGACCCTTCTCCTGTAAATGTCATGTTTTTGTGCATTCGGTGTAAGCAATTAAGCAATTAATTGTTTTTGCCAAGGAAGATCTTCAGATCCCCTTTTAAAAATAATATCATTAGAAGGACAACCTCAGAAAACCCGGCTTCTCGCGATCGTCGATGTATGCTTGCCCTGTAACTAAGGGTGTTATGATGGCCTGCTTGCCCTGTAACTGAAGGGTGTTGTGATGGCCTGCTTGCCCTGTAACTGAAGGGTGTTGTGATGGCCTGCTTGCCCTGTAACTGAAGGGTGTTGTGACGGCCTGCTTGCTCTGTAACTGAAGGGTGTTGTGATGGCCTGCTTGCCCTGTAACTGAAGGGTGTTGTGATGGCCTGCTTGCCCTGTCTTCTTTGTGCCCTGTCCTCTCGGATAGGCTCCAGCGGCCTGTGGTGACCCCACACCGGTGGCAAATAACACACAGATTCTAGATCGCAGTTCTCTGTAGCCCAGGCTAAAACTGACTCACAATCGCCTGTCTCCTATGACAAGTGAAAGTCGGAGTCTCCAAATTTGGCTGCTGCGGAAAATCCCCGGGGTCAGTACCTCACGGGGTGTAGCAGGCATTAACAGTGAAGGTTTACCTTTGGCTGGGAAAACAATAAAAAGGATGTGACCTTAACTGATATTTGAAGGCACTCATCCTTCAAGTAATCCATCTTCTGGAGGGGGGGGGGGGCTTCCCCGTTGAATCTGTCAGCAGTCGGCTGCTGAGTCTCTGACTCTGTGGGGCCGCAAAGGGAGACATAATCAGACCAGGGCTACAAGTACGCTGAAAAGTAGAACATGGCGTGGAAGATTCAGATATTTCCTCCCGTACTATTATAAGCCTGTAGCGGCTTTGCATGATCCAGGTAACAAAGGTGCGTCGTGACGGTCGCCTCAGGCCGGAAGATCAGACTGAGAAATGATAAACCTCCACAGAGACTCCCAGAGACTCGACATTCCAGCAGCTGTCAGATGCTCTAAATAACAAAATATGCATTTGTGTCTGTTTATTCCTTTTTTATTCTTCAAAAAAACCACAGATATGGATGCAGTCGAAAGGGGAAAGATGGAGGGACTCTGCATATAAATAGCCCAGGCAGTCAGATTGCTGCTCAGAGCGAGGGGGGGTGAGATTCTCTCCATCCTTTGCCAAGCACTTTGGTTATGTCGCATGCTACATACATCGCAGCGAGTTCCTGGACGGACCTCTTCAAGATCCGTGGAGCACTAGGAAGCCGTGCTAGACAAATGCGAGCATCGAGACCGTCCTTTGCTCGATGACGAATAATCTCCCAGAGGGAGAAACACGGAGACCGTCACAGGACATGGGGCAGGGGACACCTGTGGGGGGCACAAATTTACATCTGTTTATTTTGCTGATGCATCATCCCAAGTGACACACAGGAAAAAAGCTTTGGGTCAGAGCAACAAAAGCAAATCGCTTTTGAAAACTCACACACAGTGAGACTGGGGCTGCATTTTAACTCCCAAACTTAGCAGGTAGCATTATGATACACAGCACTACACCGCTGTGCTGTCCTCCCGCTGATGGAGTTTAATCCTAACTTACTTAAATACGCTTATGCAACTGCAAGCTTATTGCCAAACCTCAGGCAACTTTGTCTCTGATCTTATCTGAACAGGAACCCAGATTGTCTTCATATGGAACCCCATCCATCCATCATTATATTCACATTTACATGTTTAGTATTTGCTTTTGTCCAATGTGACGTACAAGCGAGGCAAATAGCACATTACAAACATACATGCTATCAAGGATGAACTAGGCATTAGTCCAGCTGGGCTGAGCTTCCTGTGAAAGGCCCAGGTATGAGTGTAAGCAGGACTGGAGCAAGAGCTGCACGATAGCATATGTAACTATTGTACTAACACAGTAAGAACCTAATTAGACTATCGAAGGATGAGCAGGTTAGTAGAGGATGGGTCTTAAGGCGTTTCCTTAAGGTAGAGAGGGGGTCTGATGATCGCATGTTGTTTTTCAGCTCATTACACCGCTAGGGAACCGTCTGCAGTGACATTTCTCATGTGGTGGAGGGAGTTCTGAGCGGCGTCGGGCCAGTGACCGAACGGGACGAGGTGGGACATCATCCTTCATCTATCTGTCTACCATCCATCCATCTTCCTGCTGCTTATCTAGTACAGGGCATACAGCATTGCTTTTTGTAACATTCATTCTAACGTTATTATGGCATACGGCCTTGTCCATCCATCACCTGTAACCACTTGCCCTATCAGAGTCGTGGGAAGTCCAGAGCCAATGGACACAAGGCAGGGAATAACCCAGGATGGGGCACCAACCAATCACAGGGCACACTCTCTCTCTCTCTCACACACACCTACAGACAACTTGCCATCTCCAGTTAACCTCAGCCTGTTTTTGGACTGTGAAGGGAAACCAAAATACCTGGAAGAAACCCCAGAACCACACGGGGCATCCATGCAAACTCCAAACACATGGAGCCATGGCAGAGACTTGAACCCAAGTCCTACAGGCATGAGGCATTACTAACCACTGCCCCACTGTGCCACCTGCCTACAGCCTTCTGTCCTTGTTAAATTAATGCTGATGTTATGAACATCAGTACTGGCGTCATGTGTTCCACAGATCGGGCCACTATACGGTGAGCGCCATCTTGCTACTGAAGTGTGGAGCTGGACTTCGGGCCACAGTGTTCTAAGCGAGAGTCCGTGTTTGTTTTTGGCTGCTGTGTCACATGGTAAATGCCCACGCATGTTCAGGAGCGGCTGCTGAGATAACTATATCCGCCATGCACACTTCATCCCTGCTGGTGAAGTCAGTGATTCCATATTTGGTCAAAATGAACTGAATACATCCCCAGGGCCTTTTCATAAGTCTTTTTTTCCCTGTGTTTGTGTCCTCATGTGACCGTGACCATCTGCAAACGCTCGCCTTGGATCTGAAGATGGGTGCTTTCAGGAGGCGTAGCTCCAATCAGCTTCCCTCCCAGCATGCGGTTGAGAGTCTTCCATGAGGAAAAAAAATTGTCACACATAAGCATCTGCTAAACACAGACAATGGAAAACCCTGAAGTCCTGCCAGTACCTGCAGCAGCTCCCCTGCAATTGTGGGTCCATTAACCTCTTTTAGGTGGAAGTTATACAAGTTGAACCTTCGATCATTGCAAGTTTAAGCTTTCATTTGCCAGTAGCTGGTGAGTCATTGCTGCAGTGCAACATGGGAAGGACGTGGGAGACAAAAGGTCAATGTGTGATATCTGACTTTTCTACGATTCATGACCTTCCGACTTGGCCAGATTAATGGATGACGGAGTACCGGGATGCAGAGAATGTGCCTAATAAGCATTTGAAAGTGGCTGGCGAGTTCAGACAGGACTATAACGGAGGTGGTTTCTGTAACGAGCATCGATGCTGAATGTTTCCTTGGTAAGAAAAGTCCATGAGTAGCCTGTCGGACATGGGAAAGTCGGAATGGCAGTCTAATGTTGGGACTGGCAACACGAGCAAACAGCCCAAGCTGCCCATTAGTCAGACCTTTGGGTCCTATTCAGTCATATTCAGCCACACAAAGCTAATCGGTGTCATTCCATGGATTAGCATAACCGCAGTATAGCTAGAGTAGCTGTATTAGATCCGACTTTGTACTCCGGGACCAAAGGCTGAGCGCAAAAAACAAACCCGCTTCCATTTACCAAGAATTATCAGACAAATTAATATTTCATTAAGCGGATATCTAAATGGCACCACTGATCCGAGAGCCGGCATCCATGGGAACAAAAATAATCCCCCACAGCAGAATGAAGACCCCCTTGTTCCTTTAACACATGGATAATGCTAATTGCTACCGTTCCCGGTTAATTTTCCAGTTAAAACCGTGACATCGAACAGCACCATGTTCTTCCAATTCTGTTCTCTAAGAACAAACTAGCGAGAAGTTCTGCTGTTGTGAGAGTTAATCGGATCAGCACTCTCATCCAGCTGAGTCGACCAGTAGAGACAGTTTGCCCTAATCAATGGCCCATTGTTCGGACTATGGGACTGTGGCAGTAATCCCACGGGGCTGGAGTCTCCTGGCTGTGTCTGCATGCTGGAAGAAGGTCAAAAACAGCATAAAGTTTGGGCTATATCTATATTTTACACAGCTTAGCTGGTTGAAGACCAACACGTCCAGGTTTTACCAAACAAGGTGTCATATGCTTCTAGATTACATTCGTTCAATCAGAGTAGGACTTCAAAGAAACTTGGAAGTGACATTTATATCATATATGCCTCCTATACCTCAATGGATTAGGACCCTGTGCTGCTGATGAGAAGATCACTGGTTCAGATCTCGTGGTAGGCACCATTTTTTTCACCATTGGGTCTTTGTGCAAGGCCTGGGTAGGCGGAATGATCTCACCATTGGGTCTTTGTGCAAGACCCAGGTAGGCGGAGTGATCTCACCATTGGGTCCTTGTGCAAGGTCCGGGTAGGCAGAATGATCTCACCATTGGGTCCTTGTGCAAGGTCCGGGTAGACAGAATGATCTCACCATTGGGTCCTTGTGCAAGGTCCGGGTAGGCGGAGTGATCTCACCATTGGGTCCTTGTGCAAGGTCCAGGTAGGTGGAGTGATCTCGTCATTGGGTCCTTGTGTAGGGCTCGTAACAACCAATTGCTCCAAGGACTGACCCTGATTTTTCAGTTGAATGTTGCTTTGGATAAAAGTGTATTCTAAATAAATAGATTTTAAAACAAATAATTGGATCTATTATTTATTTCTTCCATCCCTCTAAATCTATACATTCTGTACAACTGATACCTTTATATTTTATATCTCCTATACACCTAGCAAATATTTTATCCCTCACACTTTCTGAAGGCTTTCAATTGCTTGAAGTCTTACATCCACCATCTTAACCCTTCTTGGCCCGTGGCAAGACTATCACGCATTCGTCTCTCGGACGGCGTAACTCAAGCTCGGCCTCGACGTCGACGTGGAAACCAGAGGCGGTATGATTAGATTTTATCCCCCTCCCTTCTTGGCTCAGAGAGTCATACAGTCGCAGGTGTCTCACTGTATTCAGTGATGGCAGCAAAGTATAATGGATCGATGGCGAGGTCCTTATGTATGATCTCTGCCAAGAGGAACCTGCAGGGAAATCGATGAGTTCTCAGACTGGTACCATCCAGAGAGCCCGGCACCAATGCATCACATTAAGAGCATAAAGAGCAGCATGTAGAAGGATTCATTATGCCATGAAGGGATGGCTGCTTGTGTTCTTTTCTAGGATTCCTCTTCCTTAATATGTTGCTTTGATCGTACCGTATGACCGGGTGTGTGTCCTTTAAATGACACACTTAATGAACATCTACCTTGAAGGTAAAAGCAGGAGATGTATGTTCTGCTAACTGCCATCCTATCCAGGGTGTGCTGGGCTGCCTGGTGTTTCCTGGGATTGGCTCCACGATCTCTCTGACCCTCTACTGGGCTATAGCTAAATAATGGTATATGACGGGGTGAAAATTTGCTGATTACTGTAAGTTAGTTGCAGTACATTGTGGCTCTACATCTGTCACAAAAGTCCAAAGCCCTTGTTCAAGGACCCTTGTCTTCTCAAAATGTGATTTGAGGTGTAAAGTCCAGGTTCAGAAAGCACAAATCCCGACCAAGATTTTGTTTCAACCAATCAATTGCATGTAAAGAGTCACATTTGCAGAGTACTCAACTGGTTGGTTGAAACAAAATCATGGTCTGGATTTGTGCTCTCTGAACCTGAACTCCGCACCGCTGGTAGTTTGAGTCAGAATCAGCTGCAACCTCAGTGATGGAGTCCGTCACCTTGTACACTGAGTCGGATCTGGTGGTCCTGGTTCCACTCTCCAATAACATACCATGGGATGGAGAGTGAAGAGGACATGCACAGAGTTATGCAATATTAACAATACTACGCAGTAAAGGTGTAGGTGAAACTAGAGGTGGACATTTCAGGCCCAGAAGACAAAAATCCAGACCAAGGTTTTGTTCCACAGTCCCAGAGTTGTTTGAAACAAAATCTTGGTCTGGATTTTTACTTCCTGGACCTGAAATGCCCTCCTCGGGTGGCAATTAACTCAAGAGCATGAAGTACCAGGTGGTTCTGATCACTACAGTGGGCTAGCAACGGGACCTGTGTACCGGCATCCCTGATAGAGAGATGCTGAAAAGTTTTGGATCCAGTCCACAGAACAAAAACATGGACTGGTTGGGGGGAGGGGGAGCTGAACACTGGGTACTGATGTAACCAGTCTGCAAGATACTGGTCTGCAGGCATTATTTACCACATTCAAGGGATACAGGCCATTGATTCCTTGTTATAGAGGAACCTTCAGGTTTCTCTATAAATTTACATTCCTTCCAGAACATGATGATGATGAGTTAAGGTGACTTTCCAGAAACAGGGCACACCTCAGGTGAACCTTGGCGTAGAGTGATTGTTGCTATTTTATTTTCAGCACGGTTTAGAGCCCAATTAATTTTGAAGTCCACGAGATTGTTTTTATACCTCATTGATCTACGGCCCGGCACGGAAAACGGGAGCCAAGCCGGAGCGGCCCGGCCTTCCCGTCAAAGTGCCGCGTCAGCCGTTGGGATAAGTGACAGGGCAGTTGTCACAGCAAAGTGAGCCCAGAGCGCAAGCCGCGGGGGAGATGGTGATGAAGATGCCTCCTGACAGTGCCCCGTCAGCCCTGCCTGCCACGCGCCGGTCCGGGAAGTGAAGGGGGGGGGTGGTATTTCATGTGACAGGAAGGCGCTCGTAACGCCCGCCTGGTCAGCACTTTTCACAGGACCGCCACGTGGTTTTGACACTAAACTTGGCGCGTGGCTTCGCATCGAATGCTTCTACATGTAGAAACGTGGGAAGGAGAAGGGTACTTTTGTCGGCTTACTCAGCGTGGCCTCACATCCAAGGAGCTGAACTTACTGAAAGGAGCAGAAGATTACTACAGAATGATCAGCTCCACGTTATGGAGCCTGTGTGCTTCTCAGCATCAATCCGTGTTCCGCGTCCGCTTATCCGTTAGCGCCATAGCGGGCCTGGAGTTTACCGCGGGAAGTACAGGGCTGCGGCTGGGAATGCCCTGAATGCGGTGCCAGAACATCGCAGGACACACTCATATTATAGGAAAAAATCACCAGGAAAACCCACACGGACCCCAAGGAGAAAAAACCAACTGCACATACAGGAATCAGCCACGGCGGCTCTGCCTAACAGCCGAGTCACTGAGCGGCCTTCACAGGAATCGCGGAATCCACTCCTTGTCCTGTTTTATTGACACAGATGTAGACTGTCTGTGTAGCATGAAGGGCTGTTCCAGTTTCAGGCCATTTCAGCATGTCATACTGCACTAATTATGTAACATTTCCCATATTTATTTTTGAAAGCAGTTTCACCTCCATATGTCATTTTGCACAGGATGCTGAATAATGTTCCTGTTGTATTGCTTTCAGTTTAAGACCTGTATTATCGTTAGGCTTAATTTAGGACAGATTTATTCATCCTTCTATATTTAGAGCGGAAAGCCATAGGATATTACAGCATTTGCTAAATTTTGTTGTCAGATTTCTCGCCCGCTACTTGATTAAAGTCCACGATTGATCAACATCCCAGGGACAAGATTGTAATGTGGAAGAGCGACCATAGGTAAGTGATGTCATACCATTTTGCTGGAAAAACCACAGGAAATTACCTCAGCCCTGCAAGAATAGTGAACTGAGGAACCGCGAAACTGTGGCAGCCTCACAGCGACTGTTGCCTCAGTAGGTGTGATTGTGCTTTGAATGTATGGTGAAACAACTATAATTGTATCATAAAAAATATGATACAATTATAGTATGAAATGTTATTTCTCCCTCCTCTTCAGATTATGACTTGGTCTTATCAATTGTATTAAAAGAAAAAAATAGTCTCACATGAGAAATAAACAGTGGAAGTTTGGCACCCAGTTAAAAAGACCACGAAGGAAAAAAAAAGTGCAATAAACTCTTAGAGTGACGCATTTCAGATGACGTGTCAGCCTAGCTAGGGGCCCAGTGACCCATTTCCCACAATGCAATTTCCCTGACAGAGTAGTCATTAACTACGCTGTGGTTAGCAGAAAAGATGTGGCCACTGGTTTAAGTGCCGCGCAGTTTCTGTTGATGCGGAAAGGCTCACGGCCCAGAATGAGAATACAGTAAATGGATCCATCCGGTGGTGCTCACATCACTGAATGACAAGCTGTTTTCTCCTTAATCGTAAAACATGAGGCAGATCTTACGTGGGAATCTGGGTCAGTCATGCTGCCTCTGAATTCATCTTCCGTCAGCAGAAATGTGAATGGCGTTCGCAAACCAGACCCACATGCAGTTCGGATCAAATTGCAAAACAACGCGTGGTCAAGTCGCGCGATATTTGTCTCATTTATACCGTCTTAGATTCTCAGTTGTCTGAGGTTTTATATGAAGCTGTGGATCCGGGTTGATCTGTTCTTTGTCGTGATCTTAGTGGTGAGTAAATGTTTTGACTGTGAGTCTCATCACCAAGGATTCTGCTTGTTTTCCCTTTTTGATAAGAGCATTGACTCTCCGACGCTACTTCACGTCAAAAGGTTTTCTCATCCCAGACGGCAGTGACATCAACAAAGTTCTCCTACAGGGTAAAGTTTACGCCTCACACCTGCCATCGCACCAAAAGAACAATGGATATGCATGTGAATGTATTTATTCTGGACGCAAGGTCAAAGTTTTGAAAAGTAATCATGGGGTATTATAATGCTTGTCATCTCAGAAAAGCTGCCCTGTATGAGACATGCTGTTTGGGCTGAAAAGTTGGCTGATGGGGGGTTTGGAGTGGAGGGAACATGGGTCTGAAAAGGGGGCACCTCCCCCCCAACTCTCCGATCCCATGACGGGTCACTGCCAGCCAATCCCCGCGCGGTCGCCTTCTCTCCCCGCAGGCTAACAGGCAGTGACGGCTTTGTTGTTTCTAGGGCCCCATTCAAAAAGTCATTTCACCCCCCTCCTCGTCCATGTCATCTGTGTATGTAAAGTTTGCTGCAGCCTCATCAGGCATTTCACTGTTTGTGGTGAAGAAACTGATCAGTTTAAGCAAGTTTTCTCTTACAGACTCCCCTTCTTTTCGTGGTGCGGCTGGGATGTGATCGCATCATGGTTACATATACCCCCCCGCGACCCATTAAGGATAAAGCGGGTTGGAAAATGGATGGATGGATTATTGTCAGCTAGTGAGTCGGAACATCATAACTAGCTAGATGTTCAGTTAGTTCCTACATAAGCAATGTCTTTATGTAATATTTAATGTAGTGACTGCTTGTGGTCAGGAGGGAGCCTCAAACCTCAGGGGCCCCGCACAGTTGTGTGGTTTAAATGGTGATACACACAGCCGCTGGGACCACGTTGCCTATCTGCTGTATCCTGACCTATTTCACGCATGTTTTTGCTTCTGCGTATTAAAGCCAAGTTAACGCGACAAGCAGCAAAAATCACGTTCTGATTCTTTATTTAAATCTCTGTCAGCCACATTAAATGAGTTTATCGGTCATACTTCATGCAGACTTCTGGATCCTCTGCAGCTCTCCGTTGCTGGTTAGGTCATCGGACACCCCGCCACAATGTCCGGTCTTGGCATGCATGGTACATTCCCTCCCTTTAAATTAGCGATACGGGACAGATTATCATGCTCTTTTTTGCCTGTAGAGTAACAAGATGCGCAGAAAGATTGGGCCAATCACCATGGACTGATGTGAACCGTCACATGACCTGCTTATGCTGACACACGATATCTGAGCTATAAGCGATCGCGCCCTGTGCGTCACGCTCGGAGAAGGAAGTTTCTGGACTGTGGTTCTTGCACATGATTGTGTTTCTTTCGCACCCTCCATCCCGTTGGCACTTCCAGGTTCCCTGGTTTTCCTCCCATTCCCAATCCGAATCGGCCATTTATTGTCCCTCGCTTCCACATCGCGGTGTGTTTACGCCATTATTTCAATGAACCTGCCGTCGGATTTGTGACCCCGCAGCTACGAATGGGGTGGGGATGCGACAAGCCCCCCCCCCCCGTCGGTGCAAAGCCGTCGTCCCCTCTAGCTCCCGTGCAGCATTAAAAAAATATCCTGGCCGGTGACAGACATGGCAGCGTGTGACTCATCGCACAAACCTGGCAGTCCCAGTCAACGTTAACGCTATTTCTGCTTCTGTCATATCATTCCCCCTTCCCTTCCTCCCGATGCAGGAGCTTTTCCCAGGTTTTCTACAATCTTAGATCACACTCACCCCCCATCGATCTGACCTCAGCAGCCAGTGACAGGACCTGGAAGGGAACAGTGGTGGGGGGGAAGCCGTTACAGATCAGGATCGCCGGTGTCCCTGGTCATTCTTATTAAAGTTACCCGAGCTTTCGGGTTCGAATGGGAGTCTTCCGCTGGGGCCCATCCATCGTGAGGATTTTGACCTTTTTTACTGGAATCCGCTATATTCAGCCCCACATTGGTAACTGACAAACTAGCCTTATATATGGCTGAAGAGACAGGAGCCCTTTCTCAGTCTGTATAATGTAAGCTTGCCGCAACCGCAATCATCAGAAGCGGCTTTGGCATTTTCCCCCACGCCGGTTCATTTGTCCCCGATTCCTTGGTCGCTCTCCGGCGACCCCGGTTGCACACATTTCTGCCCGGGGGTGCCTTGTCAAGCCTCAACCAGGGTGACTAGGGTGAGGTGGGGGGGGGGGGGGGGAGGGCAGGAATGGGGCCTCTATTAGTGTCAGGCTGATACTGGCTGCTGAACCGCTAGATTCCACCTCCACCCTGGGAGCAGTGAAGGGGCCGTCAGCTCCCCTCCTACTCAGGCCCACGCGGGCAGACAAATGAAGCTTAGCGGCGGAGGCTTGTGTACGGTCTGTATTTCTGCTCACTAACAAATCAGCCCGTGAGTGACATTGCTCCCACAGCATCGGCTGCGGCTTGCTTAATAATCTTTCCTAGCCCCACGGAGTCCTGCTGAATCACTGCCCTAGAAACCCCGCTACATATTAAACCCACTATGTGGTAAGCCCGCTACATGCTAATCCCATTATGTGCTAAACCCGCTACATGCTAATCCCATTATGTGCTAAGACCGCTACATGCTAATCCCATTAAGTGCTAAGCCTGCTACATGCTAAACCCACTACATGGTAAACCCACTATGTGCTAAACTTGCTACATGCTGAACCTATTTTGTGCTAAATCCGTGCTATTTTGTGCTAATTACATGCTAAACCTTCTATATGTTAAGCCTGCTACCAGCTAAGCCCACTACATGCTAAACCCTCTACATGCTAAGCCGACTACCTGCTAAACCTGTTATCTGGGAAGCCCACTACATGCTAAACCCAATATGTGCTAAACCTTCTACATGTTAAACCTATTATGCGCCAAGCCCGCTACATACTAAGCCCACTACATGCTAAACAAGCTATAGGCTAAACCCATTACATGCTAAACAAGCTATAGGCTAAACCCATTACATGCTAAACAAGCTACAGGCTAAACCCATTACATGCTAAACAAGCTACAGGCTAAGCCTACCATATGCTAACCCTACTTCGATGTTCCCTGTCTAAAAGATAGATGTATATTATATACAGTGACCATTCATCTGGAATTCACCAGGACAGTCCGATTTTCCAGCCCTCTGTCTGGACTGCTGTTGGATGTCCTCCTTTTTCCCTCCCTCCTACCCGCCTCCCTGTCGGCAACTAGCGTTACTCTCCCCTTCCCCCGGTCACACAAAGAACATGGAACACGCACACACATACTACAAAAGCCTGAGAATTTCCCATTTGTTTCTTTATGCCATTATGACTAGATTAGGAGCCTTAGTCCTGCTTCTTGCACACAGGTGTCCTCACTTTTATAGTCTCCCTACTAGGACACAATGCTGCTAGTCTGTTTCTCCCACACCGTTCCTCAGTCGTTCCAGCTTGTTCACCAGGCCAGCAGCCACTGCGGGGTGCTAATTATCACCACAGAGTGCATTCCAGTCCGGGGAGCGCTCTTACCTCAGGGGAGCAGGGAGTAAAACAATAACGATTAGTGGGCTGCTTTTACCAAACTGCTGGACACAGGGATGAATTTGGCTTAGAGTTCTATTAATGGTTAACCATGGATTTGTCATCCCGCTTACGTCGCATTTCCCG
Source organism: Hippopotamyrus pictus (assembly GCA_026781145.1). Lineage (NCBI taxonomy): Eukaryota > Metazoa > Chordata > Actinopteri > Osteoglossiformes > Mormyridae > Hippopotamyrus > Hippopotamyrus pictus. The sequence goes on from JAODLC010000050.1 coordinate 2,956,895, forward strand.
GACCTGCTATTAGGCTGTATCAGTCATGTTCATTTAGCTTGTTCAGAGGCAGGCCTTTGTTATGGAGGCTGTCAGGCAGGCCTTTGTTATGGAGGCTGTCAGGCAGGTCTTTGTTATGGAGACTGTCAGGCAGGCCGTATCTCAGCACCGGTTTCCACGGCATTGCTCCAGCGAGGTCTGGACACAGAAAATGCTGCTGAATAATTAAACAATGGGACCGGGTTAGCATCCGGTCCCAGGGTGAGGTCCAGGAGCCAGGGCGGGGGGTGGGGATAGGGGCTCTGAGTCATTATGCAGCCAGACGCCAGCCTGGGGGGCACATGTGAGGTCACCACTCTGCCCCACTTCGCCTCCATACCTCACTGTGGTTCTGCTTATGGAAATAATTGGCATGTCATCCACAAGACCCCAACGGCCTGTTAGCAACAGTGGCCACTAATTTATAACAGCTGTCCCCCCCTCCCGTTTAATGTCGCCGTCTCCCCCACTGGAGACTCCAGGCATCTTTATCGAGCGGCGATCATCGATCTCTCGCCAATATTCTCTCCGCCTTTGCGATTTAATTGCGGACGCTCACTTTGTGCGGAGTGACCTTTCGTCCCGACCCCTTAGGCTGTTTACATCAGTCAGTAAGTTTCCCTGTTAGGCGTATCAATAACAGCCTTCCTTTTCATAGCAGAACATTCAGGGGTAACAGAAAAATGTAAACAGTTTCTGAGTCATTAAAATCAAACAAGCGGTGCGACCATTTCATCTCTGAATAACTTCAGTCCGGTGCTTCATATGAGTTATCAGATCCCCCTTTCAGCAACAAAAAGCCTCTGTTTACAAAGCAGGTGGAAAACAACTTCATACTCTACTTCAGAGATTCCCATAAATGGTTGTTTAGATCTGGTGACTTGGGAAACTATACAGGGAACCTGACTACGTTATGATGTTCAGGAAAACACTCTTTAATGTGTTTAGTGGCGTATGTGGGGACAGAGCCATGTGGGAACGTCGTGAGGCGATGGTGTTGGTACCACAGGGCACACCAGATCCAGCACACCAGATCCAGCACACCAGATCCAGCACACCAGATCCAGCACACCAGCCGAACATTCCCTGACCCTTATACGACCGCACCGAGCATTTGCTGGATCCATTGACACCTCCGAGATGGCCGCCCATGCCAGCAGACACTGTGGCGTGTTTCTAAACATAAACCCGTCGGTAGGTAGAAAGCACACTGAATGTTGACTCATCTGGACCATAATAAGTTTTTCCCATTGCTCAGCGATCCAGTTTTAACACCAGGTTATGCATCTGCATTGGCTTTGAAGACAACGTCCACCAGTAGCAACCCTCCTATAAATTCCAGCATTGTGAAGCTCAAGTTGAGCAGTTTTTGTTGACGCTGAGTCACAGAGGTGCTGATTCAGCTCTGAGGCTGTAACTTTTGAGGTGTTCGATAACTATCTTGTTATGTGTCCCTCAGTCCCTACTGGAGAGCTCTGACTCGCGACCACTGTGCCTGCAAAGGTTCTCCACGTTTGGCTGTTACTCTTGAGATTCCCTCATATCTCACTCAATGATTCTGCAGTTTTTGTGACCGATGCACCTGCAGTTCCGGGCACCATCTCTTTGGGCTCTTTGGAAACTACTTACTTGCTTGGACAATTCAATTATTTTGTCAGACGCTGATAGGTTTTTTACTTACACAAAAATATTCTTAGGCCAGAAGGAGGACCAACCAATTAGATATCTTAGTCCCACCTTCTACAGTTGCTTGGACCCGCCTCCTCTACAATCTGATTGGTTATCTATCTGAACCAATCATTGTTCACTCTGCCCTCATTATAATTTTGCGTAAGTAAAACTCCTAAGAGCCAGTAAGACCTCTTTTATATATATGAAGCATTCTGCTCACTGGCATTCAACCTATTACGACATTACCTTAGTAGCTACATTCTTACTTTTCCATTGTCATGCGGCATACGTGTTATTTTGTCCAGCCCTGGTATGTCTTTGTGAGATTCTGCTTGAATTACGCATGCTTATCCTTGAGGGTGGAGTTAAAGTCACCACTGCAATTAATACAACCACCCTGGTAATTGTCTTCATTCGGTCATTAGCCTCCTGGTCACCGCTGCCTTATTATCAAGTATCTTCAATAGTATCTGCTGTGTCAGTCCCTTCCCCTGCCAAGCTAACAAGTGGCTCATTAACAATTAATAAATGCCAGCCAAGAAACCGTCATGTTCACAGTTTCGCAAAGAATCCGGCCCCTCTGAGTCTTTTCGTGGTGGAAAGCGAGTCACCAAGGCATTTGAGGTGATCTCTCCAAATTCGCTGATGCCCCTTTGAAAACGTTTGTCGTTCCCGGGTGTGAGCACCGTGGTGTTCATCGCAGTAACTCACGAGTCAGGGCAGAAGAATGCCTTTGCTCAGGCCTTGTGGTAGAGACCGCTGGGAGTGTCATTTTGGAGCCCCCAGGGCTGGGTGGGGGGCATGATGACACAATAATGTTACACTATTTTCTGAGAGACCTCTCTCTTGCCAGCCCAGTGACCCTCGGCTCTATATAAAAAGCCGGGATAAACCTTACTGCTCTCCTTTTCATCACTCTGACAACTATTAGTGAGAATATATGGCCGTGCCTGGACTGAGCTCCTCTACTGTGGGCTTAGCGCCGCAGACAATGCGACCACGTTCACCGCGGGTGCATTCGCATGGTCAGCCGCATTCAACGATGACGAATCCGAACGGTGCAGTTTTAACCACTAGCTCGGTTTTTTGGCAACGTTGTCTTCCTCTTAATTGCACAGATATATTTTCCAGAAAAGCTGCGTCCCGCATTTATAGAACAGCTTAAGGCACAGAAATGTCAGATTTAAACATCAAGAACTTTCATGTTCTTTAATTCCACTTGTATAGACAATCATGGCCGTTATTCCTATAGGAACCCTTACTGTCTTGGCCTGGAATAACAGCCTCAGGCACAGTGGATATCTGAAGTCCAAAACACTATGATTTGCTATGAACACGCTCAACTCCGCCGACCAATGAAAACATCACATACTGTACCCCCCAGAACACTTTTCAGTTATTAGATAGCTAGCTAACATCATTATTAATTGTGAATATAAAGCCAGATTAGTTTGTATCTTGTTGACACTGATACATTTTCCTTGCTGACAACAATTCATGCGAGAAGTCCATTTAAAATATTACACATACGGCTGTGTAAAGATAGGTTTCTATTTGTGGTACGTTTCAGCTTATTTTGTAAAGTAGTTAAAGTAGTTTTTCATGCTCCTGAAATTACGGGCTTTTGAAGATTCATGTTTTTCATTGCCTACTGACAATATTGTGAGTGTGAATATGCAATATATATTATTATGTAACATGTATTGTACAAGCAGCTACATAACCAATTAAAGTTTCAATTTATTTAAATTTATGCAACACTTTCATCCAAAGCAACATACAATAGAGGGAAGCGTTAGACTTTATGTAGGGTCTCTTTCAGTTATGATGATGTATATCACTATACATCTGTGTATGACTGTATATACAGGCTAACACAGTGTTTGCATTTGTCGGGATAGTTCATGGGGTGGGTGAGGTCATCCTGAAGGAAACGTCCTTACACTCTGCAATCATCACTGGGCAGAACATCCAACCAACCATGTCGCTCAACACACTCGGCAAACAAACAAGCATAGCGCTACGCTACGCAATATTTTTATTCTTTTAAAATACGCATTTACTTCCATAGAATGTCATTAAGATAAGGTGCTTAGCAGGAAGGAGCAGATATGGTTCATCAGGCGCGTGAAGGTTCTCCATTTGGCGCGGAGAGGGCTCCTCCCCCCAGGAGGAGGTCCCTACAGGACGGACGTCTCGGAGAAGGCTGAGGCGTGAAGCAGGCCTGCGCAGCTGATGCAGATGAGGGCGCCGGTGACCTCCCTCCATTCGCGCGTGATGGGACTCCTCATCCTGTCCAAGGCCAGCTGCAGGTCCTGGATCTTCTCCCTCTGGCGGTCACCTTGGCACCGGCCCCACGGGTACAGGAAGTCGTAGGCGGGCTTCCACGTCGCCTGGGTTACGAGGAAGAGGAGGAGCTTAGACAAGCAGGCGGGAGATGGCCAACGGCTGATGTGTCATCGACCTCAGAAGCGTGAAGGTTGACGAAATAAGAACGTCAAGTGCCTGGCGAGAGTGATTCCTGTTACTCCCAGTCAATGACATCATCTATACGTCCTCCATAATAGAGTGCCTCTGCAATTACCATGCAGTTTCATTAAGTTTGAATAAACCCTTTGTTTGATTCAATGAAACTAAATCACCCCAATTGCTCTTATAACTATTTGTCGACCACCCAGCCTGAGCCGACTCAGTTTCAAAAGCTTTCTGAGTAGATCTGGCGTCAGCCGAAAGACAAATGAGCCAACAGAACCGCGACAAGAGAAGAGTTTAAAAAAACCAGCGGGAACACGTGGGACTTTGTAAAAGCACATGTCGACTACTTGATGCGGCCAGACAAAAGCCTTACTGCCAGGCCTTGCGTCCCACTGCCATGCAATTGGAGCATCGCATTTAAATTCTGCTCGCATTACACTGGCTTCCATCCCTTGGGCTCCCGGAACTGCGGGCAAGAGAGAGAGAGTCGCTGAAAGGTCCCTTTCTTCCGCGTGCTGACCTGGGATCAGCCAGAGGAGCTGATGTGCTCCTTAGTGCTGTTTCGCTTAACGATTCCTGCAGCCGGTCACACCGCAAATTAAAAAGGACGGCGCTTCCTGTGGGGGCCTCTCCTGTTGTTCCTTAATTTCCACAAGGCTGTTGGTTTTGGCAGCGTAGCCTTCAACAGCAGCTAAACTACACGCGATGCGCAGTCACTGTGTCGCCGAGGGGAACTGGCGATGTGTAGGAGGAGGTCTGGATCCAGTATGTTTGGTGGTATTGTGGATAAAGCCTTGACCTAACCAGCGGGTCGAGGGTTCAATTCCTAGAGCATATCCCACAATTAAAGGTATCACATAGCTTCTGTAAATATCTGCCTGCCTTGTGTGGGGAGAAATCTATGTGAAAGTATGTGAATACAAACATCTACTACACTAAGAAATCGTTTAAGTACTAGACTTGCTACTCAGATGTCTGGGGTGGATTCTTTGAATCTTGTTTTAAATGTATTTATTAAAAAGTCTCTATGTATCACATATCTATTTTGAGACTCGTCTGTGTCTTTATATTGTTAGTAATTTTATCCCAGTTTTACAAATAAAAAAAACTAATTAAAAGACACCAGGTACAGGATGTTCCTTCTCTGTGCTGTCTGGGATAAGTTCCTGGATAAGGGCATGAAAAATAAAATTTAAAAATAAATGTCTAAAAATGGACTATTAAATATGATTAAAATGTGCTCCTGACAAATTAGAACCTTCTGGAGTATCTTATTAAATTACATACTGTATTTTTAGTACGGCCTGCTAGATTTTAACACTAAAATTGTGGATACTGTTCAACTCCCGCAGCGTTTTTTTCTACCAAGTGAAAAATCAAATTTTATGGCGGCCTGGCAGAGGGACCGTTACTCGCCACGGTGCTCTGACACAGCAAAGTCTCAGCGATCCGCTTGCACAGCAGCCCAGTGCGATCTCGCTTTAATGCCCGTCTTTATTGCCAACACAAGCTATATCTGTTACTGTCCCCAGCTTCCTCGGCCGGTGCTGAAGCAGAGCAGGCAGTAATTAAGAATCTACCACCGCGCCGCTTTCTGTCCCTGTACACCGTGTGAAAGAAGCGTCCTTCTGAAAGAAGAACGGCACTAATCTCTATACCATGCCTCAAAATTCAGTCTTTAAGATTTGACATAAGTGAAAGGAAAGAAAACATGGCATGTCAAGAGAAATGTGTTAAAAATGTATGGGTTAGCATTGTAGCATAAGTCTACAGTGTTACTATTTTCATTTCCCATACCCAACCATGCTGTACTGTACCCTCCAGTAAAGACAAGTAGACAGTGTGTAGTACGAGCTTATTGCTTCTCTGTTTAAGCTCGACACGTCAGCTGTGTTGAGGTGCATGGATGTGCCGTGAGGAAGCACACCTGACAGCCGACTTCTCTTCTCTTGCTCCAGTGGGGGGCCTCGTAAACAGAGAGCTGCGTGCCGGGCAGCTTGGACAAACGTGCCGCGAGCTCCCTCCATCGCCCTCCCAGCTGCACCGCTGTCGACAGTATCACCGTGTTATGGGCGAGACGGGACACCACGCCATGGCAGCCTGCTTTCAGAAGACCCTGGGGGAAGCAAACAGTTGTTTCAGACCTGCAGATATACACACAAGAGTGCTTTTGCTTCTTGTTCCCTTTTGTTTGTCGTCATTCGTCTTGGGACACGTAACAGAGGATCTGAACATAAGAACAGTTCTGCCCTTACAACAGCCAGCTCATGGAGAAACCTCTTCCCAGTCGTCTCTTCGTGGCAGTCCTCCTTCAGCCTTTCCAGGACGCAGGTCATCCTTTCCATCTCAGATTTGGCCCCACGCCGCTGGACCATATCTTCCAGGGTTCGGGTTGAGTAGCCCAGGGCTATGCCTAAGGCCCTCCAGCTGGAAGCGCACTCCATAACCAGTGACTGCACAGCTGAGTACATGTAAGTCAGCTTCTGGAACGGTGCAGCCACATTGTCCAGGAGCACTTGGGTGGTGACCTCTGCCCCGGAGAAGTCGATCACCTGTTCCCTGGCAATGACTTTGACATTCTTGCAGTGTACCAGGCCGACCCGCCCACGGAGGAGGCCTATGTACCACTCCTTCACCTTCAGCTGGCCCACCGACCTCACTGTCTCACCACAGAGGATAGCCATGGTGTCGCCCTTGAAGTAGTCTAGCAGGTACTCCACCCGTGGCTGCCGGATGACCGACTTGAGGGCCACACCATAGTGCGGCGGCGTCACCGGATCATTCCGGAATGCACAGAGCTGCGGCGTGGCTTCTTCCAGGATAACGGGAGGCTTTATGCTCTCCTGGTGCTTCCCCCACTTTCGGGGGGCGGCCTTTGGCGATGTCACATGGAATTCAGCCAATGGGAGGCCAGCCGGATCTTTCACATAGATGCTCACCTTGAAGGGCACCATCTCCCCAGAGCCAGACTTGGATACTGAGAACGGAAAGCGAACCACTTGGCCCAAACTCAAATGAGTCTGGTTCACCCTCTTGACCCTCTCTGTTGATACCACCTCGAACCTCGAGTTTGTGACTGCCGGTATGATCAGCAGATCCTTTAGACCCTTTGGGTTGAACTGGTGCTTCCCCCAGAGCTGTAACACTAGAGGTGGCATGCATTCGTTGCTCTGCTTGATGTTGTAAAATGGAAGCTTCAGGGGAGTTTGACACTGGCAGAAAACCACACAGACGATCTTGAAGGATGGGTGTATGTGCTTGGGTCCATAAATGCCAATAGTGAGGGTCCTCTCAATAAAGTCCCACACAGATGTAGCTGGAGGCTGAACCGCAGCAGCCTGTATAGCTGCAATCAGATACATTTGCGGCTTCAATTCAATAAGTTTGACCTGTAAGGTGTTCCTGTACAAATAGAAGCTTCTTATCTTCTGAAAAGGACCTTCTCTGCGGGTGCTGACCAAGCACACAAACTCAGCCATGACCTGACTGATGGGGTCACACTTGACCTCACCAGCTACCTTCATCTCCAGTGAAATGCCTCCCTTCGCACCAACGTTACTGAGGCTCACCTCCAGGAGAGGAGTTACAGTGGTCGAGAGGTCACCATTAAGTCCTGGTGGTGGATCAAAAATGGCTTTCAGAGCAATCTCCTGAAGCTCGCCAGGACTGACATGACTTTCCGGGATGTGGGCGCTGATGTCAGATTCAGGCAAATACACGGATCCACCTGCGTGGCTGAACCTGCAGATGATCTGAGTGTCAGCAGCTTGAGTCTGGGCCCAGCCGGGACTTCGCCTCATCGTGCCGAGATCCAAGCATGACCTCGTCAACTGTCTGTGGCTCAGCCATGCCATTTTGTAGGCCTCCATGTTGTTCTTCAACCATTCAAAATCCGGATTAAGGAACCGACTATAGGAGTTGTTCCAAGTTTCCTTCTCTTTGTGGTACTCCTTCCTTGGAAGGGTCCCCGGTATGTCAGAAGACTCGCTCCACAACCCAGGTGAGCATCTCTTCGCAATCCCCAACATGGAACCCCAACGAAAGCCGAGATTGGTGTCATCCGAAGATGTGCTGAAGATATCGTCATCATCATCGCGGGATGTGGCCAAGAAGTCTTCTTTCACAGTGGGCAAGATGACTGGTGGACTGCTTCCCTGTACACCGGCATGCCTCATATCGTTCAAAAAGGGGTTCAAACAAGACACCTCCCTCCAGAATGGGTTTGTTGATTGGGAACTTGTCCGCCGGATGTCATTGCGTAGGGTTGGCCAGTCAGATTGATTTGCCACCTGAGTCAGACTATAAATCCCTGTGAAATGAAAATGGATATTTTACCCAACATTGCAGTAAATGCAGGAATTTACGATAAAATCTTCCATAAGAGACCCTAACAGGCCATAGGATCTCCTGGATTTTTCTAAACCTCAGATCTTAATTGCTTTATTGAATAAATTAATTGGACTGTAAATTACATAGGCTGGTGATACAGGTGTAAATCAGTGTCCCATTAAAACGCATTCTGCTGACCCATTCGGAACAGTAAGGTTTCTGCATTCTGTAAAGGGAAAGTGCCAACGTGTCTGTGGTTGGTTCAGATATACACCTTTTTACAATGCGTGGGTGAGCAGAGGAAGTATCATTTTTAATCATCAAAGAGATGGAAAGAAAAGTCAGCGGACAGTTTACCTAAATTGAAGACCACAGACACATTGGCACGACACCCAACATATAGGCTGGTGAATTAATTTAGTTAGCTAAATCTAGATACTTTCCTATGAAAAAATAATCAGTTGCATATACATCAAATGGGATTTCTCACTAAATATAATAAACAGGTCTGGCTTCAGACCCTAACCCATGTGACGTTTGCAGATTCTCTCCTTGTTTCCGTGGGTTTCTTAAGGGTATTCTGTAGTTTAGTGGATCGATGTCTCTAAGTTACCCACCGTGTTTGATTGGGTGGGTGTGCCCTGTGATGGACTGGCATCCTGTCTGGGGAATTCCCTGCTTTGTACACCATGGACAGAGACTAACTGATGTGATAGGGCTTGTCGGTCTATGTTGTTGGTATAATTCTTGTTTTGTGTGAGAGGTCCTGGGATCAAATCCCAGTTGAGTCCTATTTACAGGTAGTTGTGTGACTGTTCTGTTTGGGACTCTTGTGTTAGTGTCGGGCAGAGAGTTTCACCGTTGGGCTCTTGAGCAAGAATCTGAACCTCAGCTGCTCCATGGACTATCTGATCCTTACTTGTATGTTCCTTTGGACAAAAGCATCTGCTAAATAATATATAAATGGACGGATCGAAAGCTCCAAATGAATAACCACCAGTGCTGACGTTGCTGAAGTTGCTCCTCCTCCGAGACCTGCCCTCCTCGACGTCAATCAGAGATCCCTCGGATCTGCTCCGGGCAAGACTTCCGGTCGCCATCCCTGTCAGACCTAGAAACAAGCGTCAAGCGTCAAGCACAGCTGTGAGGAACCAATCACACGTAGCTGAAGTAAAGAGCAGCCATGATCTGACAGGCAAACTGGGTTGAAACTAGCAATGTCTGCATTGACTGAAATCCTCGTCCAGCTTTTTCCTCCAACCTTGTGATCCATCTACTAAAACCACTTAGGCAGTCTAGGCTGAGGCTGAGTCTATAGCCTCAGGACACGAGACAGGGATGGGATGGCATGACCCACAGAATATGATGCATTAATATTTACAAAATGTGCTATTATACAGGAAGAATTTGATACGTTTCTTCACATAAACAGCTAAGACATCTTGCTGAATAGGCCACTGTGTTCTGTGGAGCTCTACAACCTACTTTCATCTTTAGTCAATAATGTTCCACAACAGAAAATGTGGGAGGGGGGAATATAACCAAGCAGCCTTTGCCAACAGTTACCCAACTGTGCCAGATACGAGGACCTGGTCCTGAGAACAGAAATGGCAAACCACTGCACGCAGATTACACAAATGATAACGTCAGGCATTCAAGCTTTGGTTGCATCAGCGTCAGTATCGGTGCCCTACTACTAAGAACTGAGGCAGAAATAAGTAGTAAATAAGCCTGGCTTGTGGAAATCACACCCACGCAAAAACCTACAGGTGAGTCAAATGAAAAAATTTAAAGGGCACTTTAAGTCATGTCTGAGAGCAGGGTACAGTACTGCAAAGGGGACCCCCATGCAGATTGAATCATCACGGAACAATGGTCGTCTGCAAAGAGAAACCACATCAGATCGGCGTACTGCTGTCCTCCCACGGAACTGAAGAAGTGCCATATTTAAGGGCTCTTTCCACTCAGAGCAGCCCAATAACAAGGTCTGCCCTCCTCCAAACAAACAAGCCATTTGTCACGGTGCGTAAATGTGTACATACAATAACGTGTTCATACAGTGTTTTTAGCTAACACTCCTTATTTTCGGTTAAATCGTTTACTTTAATAGATTTTGTTTGCTGTCCTTGTTAATGTCATTTTATTTTTAGAATTGTTTATTTGTTTCCTGGATGTTTTTAGACATTCGTTTTTATTCTCAGCTTTTAAGTTTTTAAATGTCACTTGTTTTTTAAATACATAATTGTGTCATGTCTTTGTTTACGCTTTGTGGTGTTTTTCTGTTTGGACTTGCACTCATGTCAGTAGGTTTGGTTTGTAGAAATGTAGAAGAGTTAGTCTGACCTTTACATTGATAATCCATTCATCCATCAGTCTATTGATCAGCTGCTTATATTGGTCAGGGTTGGGCAGGGGTATTGAAACCTTTCTTTATTGATATTTTTAGATTTTTTTTTTACCCACTTTGCCAATTTATCAAATGTTTATATGGATTTTCAACTTTCCTCCCATGATACAAAATAGGTGAAATGGTGACTACATTGATCGTGTGTGTTTGTGTGTGTGTGTGTGTGTGTGTGTGTGTGTGTGTGTGTGTGTGTGTGTGTGTGTGCGTGCGTCGTTGCATTGGTTTGTCATGGTATAACTCCAATGATTAATAATATTTTAAAATAGGAACAAGAACATCCCATGAGATTATATTGATTCATTGTGGGACGACCAGGGTATTTTCGCTACACACCAATTTATACGTTTTCCTCTGGCCACATTCAGGAACAGAAAGGTTCTCTAAGAAAAAAGTAAAGTAATGTCTTTTGTAAGATGTTACAGGTAGACTAATATAAAATATATCTGCTGAATATGAAGTATTACCCCAAAGAGCAGGCCTGATAAATGACCTGACAAGAACCAAAACTCTCCCCTCCCTCTTTTTTCCATATATACATTTTATTTACAAAATAAGGAGGTTGTGAACCACACCGATGTAACACCTTCACTGATCACTTACTGGCGCAAAAGACATTTTCATTGGTTTACCATCAATGTTCATCAGCTGTACTGACTGTAAGAATCTAGCTTTCTGAGTGCAATAGCTGCTCAGGGGGCCTATAACCTACATGTTTAATCATCAGGAAAGATCAGCATGTATTGCAAATGCTAAGACTAAACACCAAAGAGTGACCCTCTTTCTTTAGCCTGAGCTTGTTGTTTACAGAAAAACCTGAAATTTAGAAAACCAAGCATATAAGAAGACTTCTTGTGTTATGGTTCTCAGACTGGTTTTGTTCCGACTAATCTCCTAAATAATGAGATTAGATTTAGACTGTTGAGAAATTATAATCTAGATGCCACAATCAGCTGCAAGAAAGCAATTACAGAGTAGTTCTTAGGAGAGTATTATAGGGATGAGTGTGTACATTACAAGTGACGTGACACCTCAACTTTGATTTACTTGTGGATAACACGCAAAAAACCAGCTGATTTTAAAATTTTAGTTACCTCCTGTAACTGCTCATTATGAACTACTAAGTAACCAATAAATTGTTGACAATGATATAGATCTTAATTTAGGTCTGTAGTATTATACACATGGTCAAATGATTTCAGAAATGCCAAGGTAAGTATAGTGAGGTTCATAATTCATAAAACGTGGCCTGATCAATTAGCATAAATTACAATTTGGTACAATTAGCATGAACCAGCATAGACAGTTACAGTATATGTAGTGACATGATCCAGGTTTGATAAAAAAAAAAAGATATTACGGTTTCTATCCCTTTATTTCCATTGTACCTACAAGCAGCTAGGGCTGAGATCGACATAAGCGGCCCCGTAGAAACATTATCGAGGTCTTGCCCTTGCGTTAAGCTGACATAAGGCTCTGATTAAATTCAGACCGTTTGTAACATACATGACAGATGGAATAATAAGGACAGCTGTGGTAATTAAAACTCCAGGGTCCCAAAGAAATTGAGGGAAATAACGATGGTAATGAAAACGCTCATAATATATCACATTATTAGTAATATGTATTAGTTACAGGTAAACATTCCACTTTGTTTTTTTCACATTACACAATGACGCTACATATTCATTACGCGAAAGACAGTTGATAAAACTGCTCTCATGTTTAACCCAAATTATACTTCTCCACGTGGCTAATTCGTAGGAATAAGTGGGCGACTCGAGAACGCAAGATAGCGTTCGTATTAATGTGGAAAAATTATTAGTGAAATAAAATTTCAGATTACATATTATGTATTTTTTACATTTTGCAAGTGTGGAAAAAAATGCAATGAACTCAAATAAGGAACATGGTTTTACGCCTTGTCATTGTCGTAAACTTCATCATATTTCATAAACCATTTTATAATTTATGAAGTTAGTGTACTGTTCATAAATTTCACAATATTTATACTATTTAGTTATACAGAGAATTTCATTTTTACACATACATACAGCATTACCCAGTGCGATACATCAGCTCAGGCAATATAACATTTTGGCAAATTATGATGAAAAACACACATCTTAAGTAAACAAACAAATTCTTACATGAAAATTTCAAAGAGGAATCAAACTCACCATCCCAGACTGGATTTCAAAAAATTCTAATCAATAAATTCTATATGGATTCTACATAAAGTCTAAGAACTAGGCGATTAATAAGCGCATTCAATTAAGCACTTATGGCTGACATATACTAGACCTGCTAATTTAGTTTTAATTACTAAGAGGTTTCTTATATTATACACCTTAGAGAATAATGCTCTAACTCTAGCTTTGCTTACGTTGTAAAACTAGCTCTCTGGGAACAATAGTTCTATCGTTGGAAAATCTGCGTTATGAATAATAATACTACACAGCGCACAGGACTACATTACCCATGATGCCATGCTATATTTACGCGTTCACCTGAATGAGTTTGTACGTAGCCTACTTAATATTGTATAACTATGATGTTTAGCGTATGACGTTTGTTTAAAATTATCGCTTAAAAACAAGATTTCAGTCGTACCCGAAAAGATACTTGTGCGTACGAATTTTATTTCCCTCTTGTTAATTAAGCATGATTATTAATTAAACCCAATTTTAGGACATGTAGTGGCTTGAATGACATTCATCACTCGTTAATCATTTACGATGAGCTTTAATCGTGAAAGTGAAACTTAAGGTCCAAGAAAAACACGCACGGTTTAAAGCAGCAGCGTCAATGTACGGGTTTTCTCTCATTCCCCTGTGTGTGTGTGTGTGTGTGTAACATTTCAAATGAATGACACTTGGCACCACCGTCAGCGTTGCGGTAACGATAATGCTTCCACACAAACATGTTTCCGTCACCATCCATTTGCGTCGGATGTCGCATCAACACTTTCTTTCACCTTCGCAAACACTGGACTTTGGCATGAAACATGTCACGGAAACCAGGCTACCAATAAAGGGCTCCCATTGTTTGGGATATTATGTAACAGTACGCTGGGACAACAGTTACCAGCATCAGTGGGCTAAACCTTTTTTGCGTTTCGGCTGTGGACTTTCAAGAGAGTCTCATGGCGTCCTCGGTAGCTTTTGTTTTTATGTAGCCCTGCTCCCTGTTCGAGGAAATTCCCTAAAACTCCACAGCTGGACTGCATGACGCTGTTCTTTGAATGTGATTTAAACAACATCGAGTTATCAGAGACTTGCATCAAGGCTCGCTGCTCACACAGGAGAATAACGGATCGTTCTGCAAAAAAAAAGTAGAAGTCGTTTCCGTTGATAAAACCTTTTCTGGAATTTGTCTTGTGGAAAAAAATTAGGGAACCTGAAGAGAACGTCCTAGATCCACACGCCCACAGACAGCTGTGGCTTGGAAGGGCAGTGAGCCAACACACTCAATCTTTGTCCTAGAGATGTCCCCCCACGTGAATCAGATAAGCTTTTGCGGTCCGGGGATCCACCTGTATGAATAACCTCTCTCGGTGTCCTTGTGGATTCATTTGTAATAGAAACTGAAACTTTCCTGCTTCTTAGGTACATTAAATCAGTTAGGCGCGTCCCTGGTCTCTGTTGCAGTAGAGGAAACATTACCAAATGTATCTTTTGAACAATTCTTAAATTGTGAACTGCATTCTGATCTTGGATTTAAAAAAATAAGCAGTTTATTTAATTTGAGAGTTTTTGGTTAAAAGTTTACCACACCAGGCGTTCAGAGGGCTTAAAGATTTACCCAGTTCTTTAGGAATATTACAAGATTAATGCGGAAGTTCTTTGGAAATATGACAAGTATTCATTTGGAAGTATTTGGAGATTTTACTTCTAAATAATTTATTACACAACAGCCAAACTTTCTATTCCTTCCAAAGAGCCTTGCTATGGCTTACATATAAATGGGGTATTTTATTACAAGTAATAGAGTTTAAGCAGAATGTAATGAAAAGCAATATTGTACAAGAAACTAAGTAGGAGTCATGTTACTCAGTGACCATCTTCAAACTGAAAAGCTGTATCATATCATTGTTGATGTTCTGGGTGTTTTCGCGAGTGGGGCTGTAAATGCGGGGGGGACGGTTCACCCAAAAGAGGCAAACATGTGAAGCGGTCAGCGCTGCAGATTTGTCTTTGAAGGGATGTAGGGGTGAAGAACAAGGGCTGGTTTGTGGGCGCAGAGCTGGTGACGTAACAAGCACCGCTGCGCTGGGCTATGATTTCGGCTAACCGCCCTCCTGTACGAATGACGCCGCCACAGGGATTTACCATGTGAACGCTCCCCCGTGGTAAATTTGCACTGTCATTTAACTTCTTCATTTATTTGTTTTAACTTAAATCCCCACAGATTTCTGGAAGTCCATTCATGCGTTTCCTGACCCTGTGGCCATCTTTGCTTATGACGTGTCGCCCTCTGTTACGCTTCACGATTTTCTTGCGGATTGAGTTGATTAAAGTGGAAGTCGCATCTGGAAATGTTCCTGAAATGAAGGTCCTGGCTCGAGAAGGCAAATCTCTTTGTCAGTCCGCTCTGCAGATGCATTGTGGTAGAGTTTTGCGCGAGGAAAAGGAAGTTGTTGTCCTGTATATTCGTTACCAGGATGGTTTTGGCATAAAGGGTAATTACATAATGCAAATTAATACAAACGACTACAACCTTTTTTGTATGTTTTAAGAAGAAGGTGTTCATTTGAAATTGAGTCTGTAATGCTGCCTATTTGTAATGTATGCATTTTTTTAAAAAACAAAAAAAAATTCCTCTACATCATATGCACTATGATAATGTGGGGGGTTTATCCTCTTGCAATCTACTAATATTCTTTTCTGAAGCGTGTCTACAGTAACCAAATTAAGCAGGAGTACAGGGCAATTTCACAGGAACGTTTTTATCCAACCTACAGCTAAGTCACATCAAACAAGACTGTGCTGAAAACGTAAAACGGACCCCCCCCCCTCCCCCCAGTTTTTCTCCACTGCGCCCCCACACTGAAAACCCATGTTACAAACACACACCTACATATATATGTGTGTATGTATATATAATCACGTTACATTTTAATGTGTAAATTACACTTCATTGATGGTTTTCATATTACTCTCTTTGTAGCTAGCTAAACTAGGTTAATCTGGTTTTTAGATTACTGAGTGATGCTAGGCTAGATTAGCCACGCATACTTGTACCTGCAGAACTGCTACTGACCAGTCAATTGAGTTAGTCATGCTTCTTTGTGTCAGTGGACATCTGTTAATAACAGATTTTGTAGATTAGGCATGCTAACTTTTTACCACAATGTTTGCGTAAGACTTGGGAGCCAAGAGTGGGCGAAGACGGCAGCATTTCACAATATCATAAATACATACTGGAGTAAATGTGAAGGATGGGGGGGGGCATCAGCAGTGGCAGATAGACATCCAGGAGGCTCACGATAACGGTGACAGGGGGTGTGAGAAATATCTCACATGGCAGGGGTGCACTGCACATGTCCTACGGATATAAAGATGATCTGCAGGGTAGTTTCAAAAACCGCTTAGTTGTTATTGGATAATTTAGCTCAGTTCAATTAATTATCTTCATAAGATTAAAAATTCAAAATGTCTGAAAGAAGAGCACTGGCATGGAAGTCTCCTTTGTGCCTGCAAAGCTTGGTATTTACCACTGGATCAGACTGAAGATGAATTCATAATCATCATTATGGAGACTCGCTTGTCTGACTCGTACACAAAAATCCATGGCTTTGGTACTTTTAGGTACCTGGAAAAGCCCCTGGTACATTCTTACAGATGCAATAGTCATAATTTTGCAAAAAAAAAAAATGTCGATGGCAAAATGATTTGATTGCGATAAAAAATATGTAGGTCATGTTTTTAAAGGCCAAAATTGCATTATGATCAAAATGTCTGTCAGAGTGTCAAAATTTGCAGTGGTGTTGACCGTCGTGTGTAAGACCTATGAATGATTTGATAGGGCAACTTTTTTGGTTGAGATTGTCTGCATTACCTTGCTGCTCTTGTCTCTATGGAAACGGGTAATGACACTTTTGATTACTAATTTTCTAGGTTAACAAGACTGGCATTAATTTAATTTTTTAAGACTCGCGTGCTTATGTCTAAGGAACTGGAATTGATCGATTTGATAACTGATTTTGTAGCTTAGTCACACTGACTCGTGTCAACAGAACTGGGAATAATCGCTTGCGGCTGGGATGTCCCTTTAAAGAGGAACTTTAAAAAAAAAAAATAATAAGTTTGCAAGGAATCTATGAGCCAGATTTCTTACTTACCTGGATAACTTGTCAGATTTAAGGTGGTCTGGGCTAAAAATAAGTGAACAAAGATAAAGTCCATTTAAACTGGGAAAGGTGTATCAAAGATATCTGGCTAAGTGCGAAATCCTGCTTCGTGATACAAGCCCCAGGTGTTTTACACACACAGTGAGGCAAAATACATCACCGTGTCAAAGAGGCGGGGTGGGAGGGCTTCTGTGAGAAGCTGAGATTTCATGTGTCAACACCAGTTAAACTGTCGAACCCATATGCTGTTTCCTCACTGTTTGTCACAAACTCAGTTCCCTTGTGTCTCACAGTGAATTTCAACTGCAATGTATGATTCTCCACATGAGCGAAAGGAAAAATACTATGGATGTCCGGCCATTATTGAACACAGAAAGCACTGAGCTGTATGTTACGATGAAGGAAAAAAGACTTCAATAGCTAAAACTAGATTCAAATGAACACACGATGAGCAATGAGGTGTTTTGATTGTATTTTTTGTTGATTTTCACATCGAGGGGGGTTTACAATATCACAAGTTTAATAAATGACTTTTATAAAGGGGAACTTACCAATTTTAGCCTGTGTCTAACATGTTAGTAATGGTACAAACCTGGGGAAGAATTATTGGAAAGATTTAATGACTAAAAGTGCGTGTGATCTTCATAGCATGAAGCTCAGACGGTCTCTTTGAATTTTCTCTTTTTGACTCAGTGTGTTCTTTTTCCGGAAGAGCAGGACTCTGACCTTTCAAGCCAGCCCTGCGTTAAAAAAAAAAAAATTAATGAAAAAGTTGCAAAAAGTAATTTCCCCTCATGCATGACATTCATTTACATCTAATGGAAAATCTGGTTCTGTGATATCATATTTCATAAGAAGGCTGAAGAACGGCATTTTAATTCGAAGCGGGACTTGTGGGTATCTTCCTAATATTATTATTTTGTCTATTTGTTGAGTGATGTTCTATAGTGCAGTGAATCGTTCAATAATATAAAATCTTATACCTATACCTTGTATCCCTCCTTTCTTGGGCTCACTGTAGGGGCACAGACCCTATTACAGAGCAGCGGACGCCTGAATGCATTCTGAGTGAACAGTCTTAGGGTGCAAAGGTCATCACACACGAGAAAGTGCACAGTACAGGAATGTCTGTAAAATACACAAAGCAGCTGAAACCCTGCCAGCTGTCTCAGACTATGACCATATACTAAGTGTTTTAACATATAAATCACAAGTGGAAGTGGAAATTAGCGGGAGAACATTTTAAAACAAATTTGAGGAAGCACTTCTTTACACAGCGTGTAGTTAGAGTATG
>JAODLC010000050.1:2993621-3012776 GCA_026781145.1 Hippopotamyrus pictus
TATATAAAATGGTCGGAGAAACAGAAGTTGTGAAAGATTACAGAACATGCGTCGAGTGATTTAGAATGAGCTGAAGTTCGGTGGTCAAACGTATTTTGTATTGAGAGGATGCCGATTTCATGGCAGCAAAATTGATGGGTACGGCTGTTCACTGATGAAACTTGCACTTGCATCGCTACGATGTGTGATACTACTGTATGAAACGAGCGCAGCTGGACTGAGTAGAAGTTAAAGCTTAGCCGTCAAACTCGGTATCTGTGTGGTAGGCGTTAATTCAGCCAAATTCCAAGGCATTACTTGTCAAAATGTGTGTGTGTGTGTGTGTGTGTGTGTGCCTACTTAGAAGAAAGTTAGGGCATTAATTTTTAAACTTAGCTTACCACAGTTAAGAGTTTCATCCTCTGATTTAAGGGTTCGTTTCGTCGAGGTGTAATTCCCTGACTCACCAGAAGGAGGCATTAAATGTTGGCGCTAGATACTTTTGTCAGCTCTGTAAAATGGTTATCAGCTACGGAACCACGTGACCTTAATGGATTGCGCTCCTTAATACTTTCAGGCCACTCCACCCTGTTAACTCCGTGCCTCCTGTGTTTTTTTAGCAATTGTTTACACTAGTTGCTGCTCTGTACGTTTTAACACTAATATTTTAATTTATTTTGAGTTCACTCATTGTATATGTAAAATAATTTAAAATTTAGGTACTAAAACAATGTTATTACTGATTCATTAGTATTTTTTTGTTGGTGTGGTATAATGTTATTAGGTGTAAATTAATTATACTAATTTGTGCTTTCCATGGTACTGTTATATAGATACATACAAAATGCATACTTAATCTTTTTGAAAGCATAATGCAATAGAAAGGCACTATGAATAGGATTTCTGTGAGTAAACTTCAGGGCATTTTATCATGCGAATTATGTGAAAGTAAATCACCATCACTGTGTGCTTCTGATTAGTTTAAGCTGTATTATTAAGAACATTAAAAAGTAATACGTTCCTTCTTTTACGACTTCGTGATTATGTGACAACTTTTTGTGAACCTGCGCTTTATTTATTTACATTTGTGCTACTTGTTTTATTCTTTATATTTTACATGCTTATAAGATTATAGTGGAATGTATTAATTTGCCACGCGAGTAATCTGGTTTTGATCCTTAGGATAATTTAAACAAGAAAGCCTACCCATTCAAGAATAAAATTGAAACAAAAATTCATCTGTTTTTTTGTGTTTCTGTATTGCTTCTGCTGCAATATCTTTTGTCTCATTTAATTGTTGATGGATGCCTCTGTATATCCATGAACCTCATTGCGGTTCTTCACGTGGAATTTGAAAGACGTCTTGACAGCGAGTCCTCGTGTTTTCCTGACGTGTTAACGCCTGTGTGCACTGACATATTCATAAGCTTTGTGTGCTCAGCTCCACGATCCATCAGTCCGCCCAGCAAACGTTATTTTCCGTCGACCACGTGTAAAGTGAGTTATCGGTAACCAGTGCCTGTTCTCTCGATTTGTATTATCACGTTTCCATACTGAGCAAACACGTACATCCAGAGGCGTCCAGACCGATCATGCTATTTTCCAAAAACTATTTTCGAATTGTCTTAACTCCCCCACCCCCCTTACGGCGCCCCTGTATACAACTCCCTGAAAGAAATTTAGATTATATCAGAAAGTACGATTCAACAAACAGAGTGACTGGACTGGGGCTTCTCTATTCAGCATGACGCACCTGACGTTCAGTCATCCTTGTGGGAATGTCGATCCGTGACCCGACCGTGTCCAAAAATGAAATATCTAAAAATAAATTACATTACTTCAAAACGCTATGCATCTGCCGCGAGAAAGAGGAAAATGGAAGATGAAGTACAAGCTCAAAGTAAGTCAGTTGTTTTGTATATTTAAAGGCTTTACAACTATTCCCTAGCACTTGCATCTAGCTACGCACCACCTGTAGCAACCAATCGACGTACACTAACGTCTGTGCCATTGCTAACCTAGATAAACACATAATAAACTGAATGACACTTGTAATAAAAGTGCACAGGTGCTATAGATGTTTATGTTGTCATTTTTAGTAGGAGTTCACTGGGGCGGGTGAAAAGATCTAACGTGGGGGGCGGTCTATGCCTGTCCTGTCTAGGGCCCTCAACCCACCAGCCGGCGCTGTCGGTAACCAACAAGTGTCTGTACGGAACGATTTGGAGGATTGGAGGAGGAAAGTGGCGCGATATGGAGAGAGTACGCAAACTGCACACTAGCATAACGGGACTGACCAAAACGTTAGTGCGCGGCACTGGGGGGGTGCTCCACGAAGCAGGATTTTTCAGTTAGCTGGGTTAACTTAAGATAGACGTCATGATTGTCCAATAGGAGTTTAGATAAGGACCATTTCTATTGGATAAATATGACGTCTATCTTAAGTTTACCCGGCTAACCGAGAAATCCGCTCCGTGGAACACCCCCCCCCCCCCGGTGCCTCTCACTATAGGATCAAGGGAACAGGGTGTTGTATAACGAAGCCAGATGTCTTGCTTAGCTGGATAACCTGTCGGATTTAAGGTATAAGGTAAGAGGTAGGATAAGGAGCGCGCGCTGATACAACACATTGCCGCACCCACCACACCAAAAACCGCCTCAGGGATGAGAACCCAAAGCACTAAACTAGTTTGAGTGGAGTGGAACAGTGTGAATTTTCTGCGGGTGGCTGGAGTGCCAATCCTGTCACCAACCCGCAAATTCTCTCTGGAAGCTGGAGGACTTGCTTGCAGGACTTCTCTGTTTAAGGTACCCCAGTTCAAATGTACTTCATCTTCGTTCACTTACACTTAGCTCAGGCTAACTTAAATCCGACAAGGTATCCGGCTAAGCAAGAAATCCGGTTTCGTGATACAGGCCGCAGGAAACGGCTAAGCGACGTGTTTGAAAACTTTAGAACTGAATGATGGATAAATTACTTTAAACCTGTCTATCCATTTTAGCGTTTCCATCACGGGACAAAACCCCGTAATATGCTGACAGATAAACGTTTTTGGTTTCATCACACACCTGAGATAGCTTCGGTCACGTGGGCTGTTGCTAAGCCTGAAATATGCTTTGGGCAAGGGGTCTCCAACTCCGGTCCTGGAGAGCTACTATCCAGTAGGTTTTCATTCCTACCTGGCTTCTGAAGAGCCACACTAGTTCTCAGGTAAATACCAGGAACAGGTGTGGCTCATCAGAAGCCAGGTAGGATAGAAAACTTACTGGATAGTAGCTCTCCAGGACCGGAGTTGGAGACCCCAGCTTTGGAGAGCCAAGTAACCAAGTTTAAATTTCGTCAAGTCAAATAAGAAGGAGCCGAAACCTTCCTTGCCACGTGCCCAGCCCTGAATCTCTCTGAATTATGGAAAGTGGCCAGAATATACTGCCAGTGACCTTATCGATTATCACTTAATGAAAATTGCAGTTAGGTGTGTATTAAGCTGTTAAACATATTGCTGAAGCGTACATTCATTAATTTGAGCTGTGTTTTAAATATGTGTATTAATTGCTGCTTTAATTACATTGTATTTGTAATTATTAAATATTCTTTATGGGACCATTCTCTGCTAGGGGACTAGAGGGCGCAATTTACCAACGTAACGTGTTCCACAAGGCCAGTGACCCAACAGCCCGTGTGTTACAGAAATGGAAGTGCCGTCAAAGCCTTGCCGCGAGGTTCTCTAACGTTTAGCTGTTTCTGCTCTTACCTTCATGACTGTATTCTCGTGAGATACCCACGAACCCACGAAAAATGAGATTTGAAAATAACCGAAGCAGTTAGAGTGGCTTTGGAGAAGTGTATCAGCACCCTTAACGTTAATGAAAGGTATCGGTGAGGGCGAGCTGAACTAAATGTATCACTTTGAGAAAATGAAAATGTCGGGAGTTGTTCCTACTTACGTCGAACTGGTGAAATTTTACGTGAAGTGATTAAGAAATAAAAAGACCCCTTACCGCGGTTGCTTGCATGATACTAGTTAAAAGAAGTTGTGCAATTTTGAGCAATAATGAAAGCTGATTTTCAGATGAGACAGGAATATTTATGTCGCAGTTGCCTTGTAAGTCATAACGTTTTAATGCCTAAATTAATAATGTTCTGCATGGTGACTTTTAACGTAGCCGTTATTTTCAATAGGCCTACCACGTAACGTTTTATTTATTGAGACTTGTGCATTTTGGTTTATGTCTATGTTTCCTGACAATCTTCGAATATAACCGCCTACTTAATACTTAAGACAGGCTTACTGTAAACCAGGCTTAATTAAATACTATTTTTAGTCGTCTGTTGTTTGTATTTTACGTATTACCGTTTATTAGTTTCTTCCAGAAAACATTTTTTTTAAATATGATTTGATGTCGGCTTTTTAGGGTAAAAATTATAACAAACTTATCGGCTTGGGTATTACATTTCCTTAGAAGAGTTATTGAATTATTGATCCAATAAAATAAACTCAACGCTGCGGCCATAGAACAGGCTGTTTATAACCACAAAACAGAAAATTTGTCAGTTATTAAAGTGACATACTTATTTCTCGACCGTTTTTTGAGTGACTGCATATAATTACAATATAGGCAATATTTAATTACTATATATAATGCATTTTCTCAGTTGGCAATGAATTTATCAATAGGCCTATGTATAAATTTGATTATAACTTAGTTGCCACGTATTTTGATGAAGACACATAGTGTAACCACACCGTGCATAAATACGCTATATAATAAATGTTCTTTATTAATACTTTATAATAGGTTTATGTAGGACGTAAATAATCGCTGGTCGCATTTGCTTTTAGCCTTATTCACAATTAAATCGTTCTGTATAATGGGGCCGATATACAGTCTTTTTACAGAGTCATTTTCATTTTGTTTTGGATTTTTGTCTCGCAATATCTAATTAGATTAATTTGTGCCGTTTAGCTGGAAATTATTCGAAATAAAATAAAAGTATTTTAGAACTGTTTTCCCGCTGGTAACGTTTTGTTTATCTATAGAACTTGTTTTTCTTATTTTGCTTAACATATTTGATGGGTTCACTGAACTTTAATTAACTGCATATCACCGAATTGCCACATATGTTTTCGCGTCTTTAAAAGCCTAAGAGTATCGCCTTACTCTTTCAAAACGCCAACATTTTAACTGTCTGTGAAAATAAACTTCATTATTTAATTATTTAATATTTGATATTATCAGCTACAATACAATCACAGGTTTGCATCACATACAATTTAAATGCTTGAATATCTGATTATAATCTACAGAAATAATAAATATTATGATAAATGACGATACATACTCTACATTACTACGTCTGATATTTTGTTTCAATTAAAATATTACTCACAATAATAATAAATAAACCGTTTATTTCGTTCACGATTTCACTGGTCTCTCAATTGACAAAATTGTTACTTAAGAAGTATCGCATGTCAGCTTGAAAGACAAAACAGTTCGAGTCAATTCATTCTGACTTTATTGCCAGGTTTCCATCTGAAAGTCAGTTTGTTCGCTAAACGGTATATCCGAAACATGTACATGCGTAATTAAATTAATCCGTGATTTAACACTTAAAAGAATCCCAGTCTAAAATCTTTAAATATAAATTCAAAGTGCGACTCTGATAGACTTTAAGATACAAGTCCAACTCGTGGATAAATAGAACTCCAACAGCAATATACAATTTCATTTTGTTCTCAACAGAAGAAGAAAGTAAAACGTAGACTACTCCCATATATTTTCAGATATTAAAATCAATTCACACTGAAATACTGTACAAAATTAGTCTCCCGGGCAAACCCATATTAAACATATTGGTGTTTAATAATAATAATAATAATAATAGTAATATCTTCCAGTTATTAAATCTCCAGCAACATCGTGCATTACGCCAGAATGATCTGATAATAAATACTACATGTCTTAGGGTGGTTCTGTTAAAAGAAAACGCCCTCCTGTTGATATGATATCTGCCTCGATAAAAAGCAAAACACGTAGCACATATATTCTACAAATTAGGCCTAAGCGGCAAAATCAAGACTTTACAGAAACCGAGACAATTACCTCATTTAAAATTCAGTTTAATTCGCCACAGGCAAACTCCGATAATGTTACCCTGAAGCGGGGCTGGAGAATAAAGTGCCAGAGTTTGGTTTTCAAAGGTAGACACCAAATGGAAAATGTGAAAATAATCGAACTGCCGAGAAACACGCTAATTAATCATAAATACAGTGTTTTACTATCTGCTTTGACGTACTGGACATGACCGTTTAAAACGTTCATCTCACACACGCCTACAATTCCCGGAACTGGACTTTTAGAAGTAAACTAAATTGCAAAGAACCAGCAGATTAAGAACACTAGTCATTATTGTTACAACCAGAAGTTTCCTAATCGCCGTTAACGCCAGTATCATATTCATTATTGACATTTTTTGGGACGTAAGTGTTGACAGGTTTGCATAGGCCTATATAGGAAGTTGGCCCCAGTTGACGATATTCTTGGTTTTCGAAGCATATGAAAACCACAGGTTTAATTCTGAAAACACATCATCGTAATTTCACATTTTGCAGTGAATTAAAGCATTCAAAAGAATGGACGTTTTCCAGCCGTTTTGATCAGTTCAAAAACTGCCCCACAAAATTGTGTAATTTCGCCAAGTATGTTGCACGTAAATATAATTACTTTACGAAACACACGTACACGTTTGTTTTTACAAGTTTATAGTCTTCTTCCACTTCTCATTCTATAGAATTACTTGGGCAGCTCAGTCCGCTGTTTTGAACAGACTCTGCAGGATGCATCATGTCAGGCGAATGACACGAAGGGCTCGCGGGGACACTGTGTTCGCTGTCGGTGTCGCTGCCCTTTTTCCCTCCGCTGCCACCAGAACCCGATTCCGCAGAGCCTCCAGCCGTGTGAGTTTTAACGTGTTTACTGAGGTGGTCGCTGCGCATAAAGCGCTTATTACACACCGGACAAGCAAACCTTTTTTCGCCGGTGTGAGTGCGCAGGTGTCGCTGCAGCTCGTCGGACCTGGTGAATCTTTTCCCACAGAACAACCAGTTGCACACGAATGGTCTCTCTCCAGTGTGCCACCGCAAATGCGCCTTTAAGTGTGATGTTTTTCCGTAAACTTTCCCACACCCTGGAATGTGACAGCTGTGCAGCCCTTTCCTCCGCAGGCTCGCTCCCGCCGGTCCGAGTCTCTCCGCTTCCTGGCAGTTGGGACAGTCGCACGTAGCTCTACCCGAGTATCGCCGCGCGGAGGACCGGGGAGATCCTGCAAGGGGAGCGCTGGGACCCGCGGTCAGCATGGCACCTCCAGCCCCCGTTAAAGGTGATGGACTGGGGTCCGGGTAAGAAGCGGGCAACACCGGCTTGAATCCATCCATCAGGTGCTGACTGGTGGTCAACAAATGGGGCGAAGCGCTAGTACTAAAGGCAGAATGACTCAACCCGGAATAGTCAGAGCTGTAGCCTCCCAACGGGGAATGCAACGACGTCTGAAGTCCTCCAGAGTGCAAAGACGTCTGTAGCGCAGCTCCGTTGGGATTCTGAACGTCAATCCACCCGGCACCCATGTCCCACCACGCCGAGGCGCCGCTGGTGCCGACATCCCCAGCAGGAATGCCTGGATGTGGCGACTTAAACCACGAATCATACGGATGCGCAACGCTCATCCTTGGATAGATACCCTGCAGACTGTCGACAGATGTGTGCACCTTCGAGATAAACACCGGCTGGTGACTCGCTTCTTGAGAGGTGTTTGACACAGACGCTGGAAAAACGGAATATTCGTTCCCAAAGGGCGAATTTGAAGAGTTACTGGAGGTCAGCGAAAATGCACTGGATCCAGTCGAGCTGTTCCCACTGAACGAGTCTCCCAGCCCGGCTCCGTTCCTGGAAGTCCCAGACACGCCAAAAGTTGAGAGGCTGGATCCAAGATTACAGCTGCTGGACGCTGCTCTTTTCCACGGATGGAAACCTTTCCCAAAAGACGCGGAACTGTCCGAAATCGAAGTAGGCGAAGGGCTTGGGCTCCCAATCTTGTTACAGGTAGCAGCTAACATGGCTAAAGGGGTCGATCCCAACCTTGGCTCTTCCTAGACGGAAGTAAAACGAAACAGAAGATCTGAATAGACAGATAAGTAGGCTTTATTTATAAGCGTTTTAATGCTTACGGTTAAACAACAATGTCATACAGATGCCAGTGTCTAAGTGTAACTAAGCGCAGATTTATGTGAGTCGTCGTGCTTCGCCGTTGTGTTTCGTAAGTAAATGCAGTCTCGCTTTGCAACAGTCTTATAGGTAACATACCTGTAGATCGAGATGAGCAGGAAATCACGAACATAAAAACAAGACGAATACTTAAAATCCTAAAAAAGACCTAACATAAAGCATATCGACGGACGAGGGTAGACTGGAAGGGAAAAAAATCACTCCCGTTCCTTCACCTTAAAAGTTGCAAACTTAGACTCGTTCTATTTGACCAACTTGCTTAAACATTATCAACAAACTGACTTCCCTGCTCTGGGTGAAGGCATTTTAATCCCCTCCGCGCGAACAATAAAAGAACTAATTAAACTAGCAAGAAAAGCCTTAGACTCACCCCTAGAAGTGAAGTTGCCATCACAAAAGTGCCCTCTTTTGAAGATCTTTTTATATTTATAAATGGGAGCACTCTTTTTTTAGAGGTCTGCTATACAATGATCTGTTCCGCCCATTCCGCCACAATTGTAGGTCCTCTTCAGCTTTGAAGTACCGCTGGGACACGGGCGACCAATCAGAATGTCAGCATCTCTACTATATGACACATTCTAGCGTGAGGTCATCAATAGACCGCTTCAGACAAGCTTCCCTCCCCCTCCGCTGCTCCCTTCCTCAGAGAAATGGGAGAAGGTGAAGTTAGAACATTTTAAACGAAAAACAACAACAAAGTTTATAATGATGATACGTCTTGCTCTTTATTTAGATGATTATCAGCATTGGCGCCAGAATCAGTCTTTTAAAAAACTATACACGCAAACCCCTTAGCCATGTAAAATTTAATGTAATTAATGTAAAAAACTATAAAGTCTTATTTAACTTAGCGAAATGTCTGTTTTATTTAAGTTTTATTGACGACACGTAAATATGTCATTAATTTTACCGACCGACCAGACTGTTTCACTTAATTAATCAAAATGCATGTCATCGGTTAACAGGGAAGCGTGGCCTGGTTTGATATTGATGGGTCAAAGTGCACTAGTTTCGATGCTTCCCCTAAGGTGCTGTCGACTTAAATATTGCAAAAATTTTTCCTCTAAAATATGCTTTTTTCCCGTCTTAAACATTAAATGGCTACGTTTTTCTTTAAGGAGTTCATAAAACAACAATTAGACGGCACACAATGGAGTGTATTGTTCTAAGAACTAAGCTCGTATTAGCCTGCGTTAAGCGCATTTTACAGTAATTTAATTCAATTACGTTCCTTGTGGCTTTCATTAAAACGGCAGAGCATATTCCAGTTTTCCTTATTTCTTACAATATAAATGGTTTCAGAAGAAGAAATCAAGTTAATTATTGTCACAGATTTATTTAGTTTAAAAGTTGTGCACGTGAAAGTCTGCCAAACTATATGCAACACACACATTTTCTGTATGAAGATACTTCTCTTTATTAAAGATACTCTTCAACGCTTGCGCTGAGCGTTAGGGCAGTGACTGACTTGCTGTCAGTATGATTTGAGTTTTCCCCCTGGCTTGCGTTTCGGTAAATGAATGTAGTGTTTATTCGCGCGCGCCGTTGGGAATGTTGAGAAGGCGTGACCGTCCGCCCTGTAGGAGGAGGGGGTGGGGACGAGGAGGAAGAGGTTCTTAACAGATAAAAAGAAATTAACTTCTTTGCTTGTGTCCCTCTAGTTTATTTTCATTCACAGCAAACGTAAATGTTTGTTTAATGCGGCGTATAAGCTGCAGAAAAATTGGACCCCTATGTTCATGACGGCATTTTCTTACGAGAGCTTGATTTTAAGATGTCCGTTGAGTCACTTATGATTACGTCTAATATTGTCTGTTTATTGAAGTAAAATATCTATTGGGTGACACACACCGCCCACGTGTCACTCAGTCCTTACGGATTTTCAGTGATAATTCTGACAATTTAATTTCTTGCATGCCCTCTGAAAAAAGCTTGTCTCTGTAACACAATGCAAAGTTTAAGAGTATTCGATAATGTCCAAAAGTTTAGAGCAATCTTTATTATGCTTTGCCAAAGAGCATACCGATACTGTAAAATCTGATTATTCGATCTGTTTTCAGTGATGCCAACATGCTTGTAATCTGCGGTGTATGTGTAGAAGTTCTGTATGTATCTGTAAGATGGAGCATCTGTTCCTTCAACAGACTGCATTAGCATGCAGTGTGTGCTGACAACATGCATTTCATTTGAATTTCAAATTTAATAAAACGTGGAGGTTTTAATCAGGCGCCGTTTTATTTGTTTGATATTAACATGCTTATTGACCGGGCCTGTTGACCAGCTCGATCATTACGGGACAGCGGGGAGGACAAAAGTTAATTAAAACGCCTCCGAATTCCGCACCACGTCACCTGCTACATAAGTGTCTCCTGCTTTATTATGCGCAATGATGGATGAGCAACCAGATTAATTTCACTGTTTTTGCGTCTTGGACAACTATTTTCCTAATTTCCTTTAATTGTAATTTACACCGAAGTATTAAGTACGGAAGCCATTTGAGCTCGCACATAGAGGAGCGAGTAAGACCAACGTCGTGCATCCTATATTAGAGACGGAGATGCAAAATTTAAAGCCAAGTGTTGTACAGTATAATACGCTTCTCTTACATATAAATTGTAACCTTCCGGAATAGTTCGGAACTGTGTAGCATATTTCCGCTCGTTTTTAATTGTTTACTTTTCCTGATCTACAAACTAATTTATACTTGTGATGTTTGTGTGTAGGCCTATGTAACTGAAAGTGTGTAAACACAGCTATACAATAAGAACAACCGGTATGTTTTTCTCCCCGTGTGGAAATCGTAATATCATTTATTGTTACAGCAAAAATATGGTTTAAAAATGTTTCACAAGACAGCAAATTGTACAATTTTTTGTTAAATCTGCAATACGCTGTCATCTTTTACCATGACCGCCTTTCTAACGTTAGGCGAATTAAATTTAATTTAATACATAAACAAAATGCGAATTATAAGCACAAGGATACATATTAGGCCTATATTTAAGTAATGATTCGTACCACTGAAAATGCAGCCAAAGATAAAGGTGAGTAATAAAAAAGGCAGATATACACATGCAGGAGTTATATATCTTGAACGTGTTGACCGTGTTTTTTTTTCTAAATGTAGCAATTCTTCACAATTTTTAACAGATTAATTTTAAACCGTCTTGTATGCAACTATTCTGCACTAATGTCAATGATGATACATACCGTCTTTCCCAGCATTTTGGATGGGGCTCCGCCGTGTCAAGCCATAACGCAAGGCGATGCATCGATTGAACAGCATCTCCTCCACAAGGTTACGTCTGCAAAAGCGGCTCCTGTAAGGTGAGCGTTAGTTAGTCGCGGAGTTCAGTTTAATTACCAATAAGCTCGGAGCGGCTCTGCCACGGCTCGTGTAACGTAAATATGTGTTCCTGTATTTATACAAGAGAGCGTTTGGGCAGCATTAAGTGGGCACGGGGTCGGTGGATTTGTTTTGGAGTTAATAAGGATTTAATTGTATGATCGCTCTCCTATGAAATTATGGCAATAAAGTAACATGTAGAAGGATTAATTCACGTTTTAAAAATCGGTGAATAATTGAATAAACACATAAATGGCTATGTTACAGTTGTTTGTAATGTCGCTGGTGAATTAATTCGTTTTATTATTCAAAACTACTTTTTATAAAATCAACATATGAATCACAAAACGGCGTTTTTCCATCGTTTCTTTTTTCCAACACGGATTCGACCTCAACAATCATTCAATCAAAATTCGAAGCTCGAATTTTTTGCCAGCTCAAAGGGTGGCGCAAAGGTTTCTTTTATCCATCTGACCTAACTGTAAGCCCAGCACAAGCCAAAACAGAACAGATGTCCCTATTTAAAGCATTCTTTTCCCACATGTACGGTGTATATTGCCGTCATGAAATCCATCTTAAAACCTGTTCCATTCGCCGCTATAATGACCGCGTTAGCATGGACCAGTGGACACGAACAAAACGTGTTTAATATCGCGTGCTTTCCAACGATTCTGGACAGAGAAAAGAAAAGCAACTGGGCTCTAACACCGGAAAATGGCGAGATTTTTTCAGTATGGTAATTCACAAAGCAACTCAATAATCTGAGGGACACATATACTGCCCTCTGCAACGCAAACTGCTGCAATTACCTGCCACCGCAATTAGCGATCATGGAGAAATTAGATCGTGCAGTGTAGCATAAGGTAATGCGAATAATTTTGTAAGGAGAATGAAAAGCAAGACCTCTCTTTTTCTCCCCACGGATAAACAACACTTCTTTTGAGCATGGGGGAAAGTTTAGGTTAATTATCGGAACTGAAGCCCAAGGTGTCCGTAATCGCTGAAAGGAAAAACAAGCGACCGGGATTTGATTTTGAGCTGTTTTGCTTTCTAGTGATTATCTTGAATAACTACACATTTGTGATAAAACTTTATTTAGGCGCCTAAAGTCCTTACCACAGTGCACAGTCAAATGCAGACTATAAAATAATCTCACAGATTTTATTCGCGCGCACACACACACACACACACACATACGTCACGCTAACGCCGTTATATTGTTTAATGTCTTATCACAACAGCAAGCTAGCTACCTATTATAGACACGAATGCACGCCGTTATATATACAGAAGGAATGCCATATTGGAAACCCCTAGTTTTTCTACATTCTTAATGCAATATTAAATGTCACCCATCCACCGACGAATTGGTTAGATGTGCATTGCAACTCATCTTGAATAATTACCGTGTAACAGAGCGATTTCCGCTCCTGTTGAAGCCGTTTATACTGCAGCCTGTATCTTTATCGCTATTAGCGCAATTTATGAGTCAGAATACCGTTATTAACATAATTATCTGAGCCAGCTTCATTATGACAAAATGTTTTAAATGAAGTATCACAGTCGTCATGTAGCCTATTTTGTTTTAAGTTTTATAAGATATTGTTTTTCATACATTATTAAACTTGTTTGGCTATTCATGCCCATCAATTGTCTTCCATATGTTCATCTGGATTGATTTTCGCGAATGGAAGTGTAATAATTCACGCAGAACAGAAAATAATGCTTTAAAATCAAAATGGTATACGTGTCTGTTAAAGGGAACAGACGTTTTACGTGCTGAAGCACGACTTTATATTTGAAAGACCGTTTATGAATTTACCGAGTTTGATACAAATCACAGGTTAAGGTTGTGAACGTTGCCATTCATTTTTTTCTATTTTACAGCCTTTCATCGTCTCTGTTCACAGGCCAATGGAGGTCATGTCGTCACCCTTATAAGTTACGGTGAGTATTGACTAAACGCTAATTTTGTATAAAAAAAACTACTCGGTGTAATTCAATTAAACTATAGCCTTAGGCTTTAGTTTTGTTTCTTCTACAAAATGAATATTGTCCAAATAAATTTATCGAAGTCTCCGTAAAACGTTTATGCAGGCAATTACTATTGCTAATAATTCTTGAATGATACTAATTTTACTGCGGAATAGTTCGAAACATGTCCGTTCTGTCAGACTGAATAACTCTAGAAGTGAAGCAAGGGAAGAAGATCCTTTTCTCTTTACATGTCGGCTTACTTTGCGTTTATTTCTTCCCAGCATTTACAAGACGCTTTAAACGGCCGTCATTTCCTTGAGAGCATTACTAGGTAACAGATGTCACGTACCGCCCTGGGGCAGCGGCTTTCTGGTCACCCTGCACATAGTAATTGTCCCGTAGTATTTTGTCTCTGTTAATTCCCCGCAAGGATGCCGAGTGACACTCGAGAGGGATTGAAATTAAACACCCAAGAAGGGCGCTGAAGTAGCGCGCTGAGACGGCGCTCAGACAGCGCGCGTATCGCATGACCCTGGGTGGCTGGATGCCGTTTCTCTGTATACACCTGTCTCCGGGTAACTCAAGGTTTTAAAGTATATGGGCTCCACGCGAACTGTTGCCATTGTTTTATATGTTAGGTTTTTTTTTAATTGCAGGTCCAATGTTATTTACATTGGCACATGTCTTATTTATTGAAACGTTAGCAAATGCGAGGAATTTATACGTCTCAGGTGTGAAAGTTATAAATCACTGTGTTTCAATCCAGCCACCATGGTACCTGTCCAGCATAACACTGTGCAGACTGAGGCTGCCCTGTTATGTAAAAAAATGTATCACATTGCTCTTTATGTCTAGGTAGGCCTTTGTAATTATAGGTGTTCCCTGACACTTGGGACATGTGCGTGTTGTGTATTACAGTGTCACCGTTTTATATGAATTGTTGATGCATTACTCTGCCCCACACCTTGTTCTAATAACTCTGATACTTGTGTATGCAGCGGCATTGTTCTATTACATATATGAATAAATGCTGATTGACTGGAGAATGATTCTTAATTGTTGTCTATCTGTTAAGCAGTGGCTGTGGTGATGCTCTGCTATATCGATGGTGTTTACCTTATATAATTTCTGAAATTTACGAGGCCCGCATTCTTTTCACGTTGGCTCCCGAAGGCCAGGATGCAGTTTCCACTTGCGTACATGTTCAGAAAGGCCTGACTTCCCTGGGTTTGGCTGCTGACGCTTTTAATTTCGGAAACCTTCTGGACGGCTGAAGGTTGCAGGGCGAGTGTCGTTCGCACGCCGTGGCAGCGAGTGCGAGTAAATTCTTGACAGTGTGTATGTCTCACAACCAGATGGAGCTGGCAGTGGCAACAGGCGAAAACAAACACATTACTGACATCACTGGGGAAACCAAGCTTAACCCTTTCATTACAAAATTCCAAACACTTATGTGGGCGTCCTTTCAGCCTAGTTAAATGGTGTGTGTGCGTGTGCGTGTGCGTGCGTGTGTGGTCGGGGGTCAGAGGAAGACGGCTGATGTGTCTGGTGTAATGACCAAGCTGCCCTGTCATAGCAGATTTCTGGCAGGAGACATGGGGGGAGGGAGAGAATAATGAGGTCAGGGCTGAATTCCCCCCGTCCCTCTTTCTGATAACGCTGTAGACGCGGGGGCCGCATGTAGCCCCTGAATCTGACCGTGCCGTTGTTTAGCTGTGAAGTCAGTTGAGTCGCCCACCTTCCTTTCTGACATCTCCACGTGCTGGGCCAGTTTCCTCGTATGAAATGCACTTGTAAATATTGATTTTAAAGTTTATGGCACTCCTGATATGTGCAGTAACGCGACTGCTCTTGGTGTCGGCCGGGGAGGACAGCTTCGGGGCCGCAGGAGAGGTGTCAGACACACTCGAGTGCCTCGTGTTTCAGCGTCTGCTGTACGGTGCTGCCGAAACTCCTGTTTGTTTAGCGGTAGTTGTAGCTGGCCTAACGGGGCATGTTTCATAGGTGTTAAAAAACCACAGATGCCGCTAACCCCCTTGACTGTCCTGTCAGTGCTGAGTATGTGTGACGCAAAAAGCAATGGGGGTGCGTCGTGGGTGTTGGGGGGCTATCGGAGCACTTGGCTGTTTACATTTCCGTTGCCGGCCGCTTAGATAAGCCAGGCGCAGGTGCTGTGCGTGACCCGCATTGAGCAGGAGCGCCGGGGCGTAAAGAGCGACGTAAATGTGGCGGCTGAAACTGCCAGCTAAGGCTCCTTTCACCGCCCAAGCACCAGGCTGCCGCCGTGGCGTGACTAGCCAGCTGCCACCAGAATGATCTGGCACCATCGGAGTCCTTCAGGACCATTGGCAGGAAAATCATTGGAAGCTGCAAATGACTCTCCCTTTCTAATACTCGTGGAGACCTTGATCTGCATTTTGACCATTACTGTACTCAAACTTGAATAGTTGGGCCCTGTCACTGTGTTTCTACCTAACTGAAAGTCCTGTCTCCAGCTACTTATGGCAATTATAGTTATGAATTACTCTTTAATACTTGAGAAAACAATTACAGAGCTCTTCGTAGTTTAGTGAAACAGCTTTTCAACTGCTTCACCCCCCTGCAAGGCAATGAAAAAATATGCCCGGTACCATACGAAACACCAGGAAACACGGTGATTCATTCCACAGAAACGGGCCTGTAAGTCACTCTTTGCTGCTGTTGATTCTTCCCGGGACGCATCGGGCTCCTGGACACGAGCGGAGCCACGTTCCGTCTGCTCAGTGGTCAGAGGAGCCCCCCCTGGCCTGGCAAGAGAACGGAGAAAGTTAATTCTCAAAGCAAACATCTCCCTTTGCCTCTCTTTCACACCCCCTCCCCCACCCAGGCATTGCATCCGTTTTTTATTGATGCTCCCTCAGAACAAAGATATGCCCTCTGTCAGCAAAGCTGGCAGCCTCAGAGACAAACAAGTCAAGTCGACACACAATGTGAAGTACTCGGCACTAGCCCTGCCGCCCGGACTTCCTATAATTATCCTTTCAGGGCCTGGGGGATAAAGGCGGAAGTTTGTGTCTGTCTCTCAGAACTCAAGTGTGGGCGGGGAGAGCGTGACGGAGGCGCGTGAGCGATGGCGCCTGCTCTGGCTCATCAGGCGGCCTGCACGTGGGCACAGCGGAGTCTCTCCCTCCTGCCTCCGCTCCCGGAGCCTGTCGCTCCCTCCTGCCTCCGCTCACCGGAGCCTGTCGCTCCCTCCTGCCTCCGTTCCCGGAGCCTGTCGCTCCCTCCTGCCTCCACTCCCGGAGCCTGTTGCTCCCTCCTACCTTCGCTCCCGGAGCCTGTCGCTCCCTCCTACCTCCACTCCCGGAGCCTGTGCACATCTGTCCCTCGGTTGCACGTCTAACTGGGACTAATTTCTGAAGAGATCTAGAGCAGGGGTGTCAAACTCCAGTCCTTGGGGGGCCGGAGCCCTGTGTAGCTTAGTTCTTTCCCTGTTCTACCACAAATGATTCAGCTCAAGAGCTGTGTGGTAATTAGCACAAGGAGTTGTAAGGAGTCGAATCAGGTGTGTTAAATGAGGGGAAACCAAAAAATGTGCAGGGTTCTGGCCCTCCAGGACGGGAGTTTGGAAATGAGTTCTAGAGTAATGGGTTTCTGGTTCTGCCAAACTGAAGGCGTGATACATGCATACTGTAAAGGATGATCTTCGAGTTCCTGTTTATTTGTGACAACTAGCGCACCATACGATAAAAAAATCTGCGAATGAAAAAATATTTTGTATATATCTCATGCATGTATGCAGGGCATCTCAAAAAGATTTATATTTATACTTTTAAGGGAAATGTCTTTAAAAACCTCTGAATAAAACAACTGGTGTTTACCCTGTTATTTCACCCGCTAATAACCACCACCGATCACTCTGGCATGTCAGAATTTGAGGCATCCTCGTTCATGCGGTGTTAATATGTCATCGCCCGTTTGACAGCGAAGGATCCAGTTCTGTCACTTTTGCGGAGAAGGTCCGGGGGGATTTTCGCGCCGCTGAAGGAACAGGAGCATCTCTTCGCAACTCAGACCAAAACACCGTACCACCTCTCCGTCTCGTCTCTTGTCATTGGGTCCCACATCTAAAACGCAACAGCTTAATTTGAGCTCAAGCCTCCCTTTCCCAAAAGGATTAATTTTGTTATAGATTAATCAGATTAATCTCATCCGATGATTGCTTTCGTTCTGATACGATTCTTCTCTGCTGTAATAATTCCTCCTTAACTGACAGGGAGAGTCGGTGGGCATCCCGGAATACCGTGGCAGTGTGGCATAGGTCGCCGGGGGGGCACTGTCGTCAGGCCTCGAATTCCATGACCACGTGACCACCTGACTTCCTCCAGTGCACGTCAGGAAGGGCCTGGGGTAACTGCCCGGCGGAATGCGTTGTGAAAGAGGAGCCGCGTCTCTGAAGAGTCTGCATTCCTCAGAGTGTCAGTCTGGTTTCAAAGACAGAGAAAAACATGATTTAAGGGGAGAAGAAGGTGCTGATTCACGGGAGCCGCGTTCATCAAGAGCACACGAGGGTGTAACTGGCGCCGACGTGGGGGCAGTGGGGGTCACGCCCTCTGTTTGGAATGCAGAGTCGGTAGTCTCATTAATACTTCAAAAATGGGTTAGGGGGTCTTTGGGGTATGACTCCAGGGTCGGGGTGGGGGGGGGGCCTCGGGGATTGGGCGCGGGAAGACGAGGATTTCTTTCCAGTCTCAGTGCAATTTAATCACCGCACATCCCAGGAAGTATTGACAGTTGTCCTGTGGAGGCTATTAAAGTGGCCGTCCAAGGTTAAATGAAATTGCAGTTTATCAGGGAAGCAGTGAGAAAAGCGGAGGGATCTGCCCTCGGTCGCTGACGCATGCAGGCCGCCATCAACACCAGAGCTTCATTAAGCCATACATCACGGGGGTAATTTAGCATGTCAACACGCCTGCCGCCTCGCAGCCCGGCACTCTGGGCGCGTGTCACCTGCATCTCTGTCTGTGTGTTTGCGTGTGTGTGTGTGTGTGTGTGTGTGCTGTGCAGTCCTTCCCCACCGCAGGCGCAGATTTAAATCCAAAATGTGCTGTGTGAACAGAGAACTGCGGCCCTTAAACACGTCCCGCGGCGGCTCAGAAGTTCAGGCCGGCGTCTTGGGGGTCAGGACGGAGGTCAGGACCGCTCTCTCGCACCTCCACCTTCTCTCTTTCATGACCATATGCTCAATTTTCTGTGTTTATCTTCTGCTATTTACCTTCGCATTTATAAGGCAAATTATTCTATATGTTAATTTCATGCCCTGTAACGTTTCAAGTACAAGGTGGGAGGTGTGACATTCGCACGCACATGTACACGCATGCGTGCGCTCACACGCTCACGTCCAGCCTACCTGATGGAGCTGGGCACTCTTTTCTCCCACCTGTTAACTTAACTGGGATCCAGTGGAGCAGAGGAGATTAGGGGTGCCTTGTGCGTCTGCCTGTCTGAAAATGGCTTCCCATGCTTTAACCTTGCTCTGGGCATTCCTAATTGATGTTTACCCACCGCCCCCCCCCCCCCCCCCCCTCCCC
>JAODLC010000050.1:3012876-3032732 GCA_026781145.1 Hippopotamyrus pictus
TTTCCCCACCCAGCGCCTTTAATCACACAGGTTCGTTGATGCCGGACAGTTTTTTTTTCCCCGCGGCAGACCTGCATAATATAAGGCATGCTAATAGGAGCCGCACTAGAGTGCCATCTATTATCAAGGATTTGTTTACTGTCGGATAATTAATGGAGCCTGAGGGACAGAGTGTGAGCTGGACATGAATCACAGCTCGCCGGACACGCATTGAGGGGCTCCTGCAGTCTCCCGTAATTAAACGGGGCACTGGAGACCAATTGTTTGCAGAATGATTTTGCCCAGGCTAATTGACACTAATTGTTTAATCTGATGACCCCCCCAGACACACACGCACACGCACACACACACACACACACACACACACACACACACACGTGCTCTGACACATTCACACACATACGACACATCATAATGTACTTGTGAATGACAACAAAGCAAGATGGGGTTGGGGGGGGCTTGCAATTTTGGAACAGACCCTTTGGACTTTGCCCACTTGTGCTCCATTAGTATACATCGTGGCAGACAGTACTGCCCCTCGGCCATCTGCGACCAGACAGTGACAGAGTGGAGCAAAGGACACTGGGAAACTGACAGGCAAGCTGTTAGTCACCGTAGAAACAAGGCCACAGGTCACATGACGTATTTGTGCTTAAGTGAGGAAGTGAAATCAGACATTCATGCAGAAAACGCTGGATATATATTTATATATCTGTACTGGACAGACTAACCACAAAATCACATTATTATAGCTCAAAATATTATATTACAAACATTACTGAAATCATCCATTTTCTAACCATTTATCCAGGTCAGGTTTCGTGGAATAATTAAAATCATAAAAACAATAATAATCATCTGTTTTCTCTTGCAAAGCTGGGCTACAGTAATGACTTTGGTAATCTGGTGCTCTCCCAGATGCTTCTGACAAGAAATATGAAAATAACTCCTATTGCAAAACCTCAATGAATCTCCTTTCAGCGCCATCCACGCCCCTCTGTCTGTTTCACCTGCGCTCGTTCGTCTCGTCCTGGCTGCCGGTATGGTCAGCTTCTTTAAGGCTGCTGATTTATAGGTCCCTGGGTGCACCCCATAAATTAACACGGTAATGCCCCCCCACCCTCCTGAGAGAAGAATTTTAACTGATGGGGTGCAACGGTTGGCTTGATTTACCCCAGGATTTGTGTCAAAGTGCACAAATGATGATCAATACACACACGTACACACACCAATATGCATATTCAGATCTCTTTCACAAATAAACACAGGACGGCAGCTAAAGGTGCAGTGCTTGCTGGGTAGGTTACAGTAGGTTACAAATCAGGCAGAAGTATTTCTACACCTTAACTGGACACAGAACTCTGCTACACTACACGTTACAACACCAAAGGAAAAAAATGTAATCCTTTATCCATCCATCCATTATCTGAAACTGCTTGTTCTATTCAGGGTCACAGGGCATCTCAGAGGCTACAGGCACAAGGCAGGGAACAACCAAGGATTGGGCATCGACCTGTCGCAGGGCACTCCCACACACCATTCACTCACACAGGCAGGCACCTCATTCATCAGTACCCTTAATGATAATTAAACACATCAGTGTTTGAATTAACACCAGCAACACCAGTAATTCATGACTACTGCAGGAGATTAAGTAAATGCTAGCGGCACCTCAGCCTGGTGTATCTTCTCTCCCTCTTTACTCTCCATGTGTACCCACTTGATCCTCACAGTTTTCCTGCTATTTTATGCAACAAAGGTCCCACAATGTGTTGGAAAAACCTGAGTTAAAAATTCTGTTAATTTCCCAGGTTGTTTTGCTGTAATGTATTGCTGTAATGTCATAACCTCATTGCAGTAAATGGTATAATGAAGCGAAATGGACATTCTGCTCCATTGACTCACTGGTGCCTCACGACTGATAATTTAAAACGGATTTCTCTTTTGACTTTTAACCTCACACGACACACCCAGACCTTATTGCTGGCCATCCTCAGACCCAAAGCCTATTTTATTTGCATTGAAACCTGCTGTTCCATCCTCCAGACCCATGCTATTTTTCAGTTCAATTCAGTTTTATTTGTGTAGCACATTTTCATAACATTTCATCAAAGCGCTTTACAGCATCCCCACCCAAAGCCCCCAGTGACAGTGGCAAGGAAAAAACTCCCTAGAAAGAAGAAACCTTGGGAGGAACCAGACTCGGGGGGGGGTCCATCCTCCGGGGGCCGGCAGAGGAAGTCAAATGCCTTGGAGTAACTTTTTTTTAAAAAATGGATTTTGCCAGAACTGGAGTCCAATGGACCTTTGAATTGAAGCCAAAAGACAGCACAAGCACGGTAGCTTTGGGGCCCAAGGAGGTCTTGGTTTGTGACAGGAAGGTCGTGGGTTTAAAACCTACATCCACCCACCAGAGAGTAAACCTCCAAATGGAGACACATT
Source organism: Hippopotamyrus pictus (assembly GCA_026781145.1). Lineage (NCBI taxonomy): Eukaryota > Metazoa > Chordata > Actinopteri > Osteoglossiformes > Mormyridae > Hippopotamyrus > Hippopotamyrus pictus. Next base: position 3,015,319 of record JAODLC010000050.1, read on the forward strand.
TCTCCCTGTAAAAGTATCTATTTTATATTAATGCGAAATGCTGCGTGGCTCCGTAAAAGAAACAGTGTTGCTTCAGAATGCTCTTGATAGACTATTTATCAAGCCCATAGCCAGACACATCTGTGGAAGAAGCCTTGGAATAATGGATGCATTAGGAATCCATTTAAAAGTCAATATGGATCTGAAAAAAATTGCATTATGAATAACTGCAACTTACTGAAAAATTTCAGTGTGGAAAAAATATCAGCTTTGAATGGCATGATTCTTGCCCCATATTTCACACCATTCTGTTTGACTGATGGAGGGATAATTAAAGATAATATCTTGTGTTAGTATTCTACGTGTATTTCATGCTCGGTGTTGCATTTTCGAGCAAGATGATCAACAGACAGAGTTCCATTGGTGATTCGACCACGAATTTGCTTGTTTTGTCGGCAGTTAAAAATAACTATAGCAATGTTTTTTTTTTTTTTATGGAAGGTTTCGCAATTATTAAGACATACTCCATCCAATATATGATTTTGCTGGAATGAGTTGGTGCAGTTCGAGAGAACATTTAGTGCAGCTGATTCTTGGATAATTCTGTCAATCTTCATGTCGCTGACTATAGTACCATTAAAGACCATTATACAATTATAGTACCATTATAGACTATAGTACCATTTCTCTGTGCTTTACTCATTGATGACTCATTACTTTCTTAATATGGAGAAAAAAATTAATACTAAATATTCTCTGAAGAATATCCATTTGGTGAAGGTAATCCCTTTCATTGTAGGATTGGAAATGATTCAATAGGACAAACTGAACTCACCAAACCAGGGAAGCATCATATGCAGCCTTATTCAACATTTAGTATTCAGCATATCAGCAAATGCAGTGGACTCATCATTCTAATTGTCACCACAAGCTTCCTCTCACCCCGTTTCATTGAAAAACCAAACGCAAATGAAAATACATAGTGATGTTAAAGCAGTTAATAAATTATGTCTTTCTTGTTTCATGGAACAAATGCCATAACAGAAGTGATCACTCCCACCGCTGACGGTACAGTAAGACGCTACTCGAATAACATCTCAAACCTGGTGTTTTCTTCAGCGACCAGCCAGTGCTGCTTCAAGCGGTATTTGTGTTTCGATAAAGTTTTATCTGGGCTGCGCCGGCTTTTGGACGGACTCTGCTGATTTATCACGCAAAGGCTCCTTTACTCGCTGCTGGTAATTGGATGCCACTGAAAGGATGAGTTTCATTGATCTTCGCGGGGGACTGCGGGGCATTAGCAAAGTGGGCCTCCAGACGTTCATGCCGCTCGTGTTGGGCCGCGATCGATGCCTGTGAATCTTCTACACACGGACATTCTTTTTTTATTTATTTACTCCAGTCCCCATTGATTGGAAGCAGCAATAGTTCAGGCCCATTTTTGTCACTTTGATGCAAACTTTCATTACCTTGTGCTGTGAGCTTTCCCACCATTTGCAGGCACTATCGGGTGGAGGCCAACCTTCCCATCTACATATTGAAGGAAATTACTTTGACCCGCTTGATAGGGTCAGCTCAGGCGGACGGCGCGATTGCCGGCTTCTGAGAGCTGAGAGTGAGATGCCATGCCGAAGTGCTGCCGGGCCTTAAAGTGGTGTGTTAATTGTAAGTAATCTCATGAAACGGAGGCACGGCGGCTACACTTTGCATTGTGCGAGCGCCACAGATGTGACCCCAAGGATGGATCATTCAGAGCTATTGTGAATTTTTGCCAGTATCTTCCTGTGTCCATGGAAGGCGCTGACATGTGACCTCTTGTTTGTGAGTCGGAAGTGGACCTTATCAAGTTGAAGGGTGTGCGTTCTCAGCCATAGAAGTCAGAATAATGAATTGAGGCAGATACGCATAGACAAACCCCAAAATTGCTTCTACATCCAGACTGGTCCCAAGCCACTTTCTACTGACATGAATGGGGCATGGCGCCCCCTGTGGCCAGGTACGGTCAACCCAAGCCTGAAGGGTTTTCGTCCTGCCCTGGGGGTGGGAGGGGTCTCCTTCTGAATGCAGTCAGCTCTCGTTTACTGTTCCAGATGGGTGACTTTTCAATCGCCTGATGTGACGCTGATTTCCCTGGTGACCCCTTGTGTGTAGTAGGGCAGTGTTTCCCAATCCGGTCCTTGGGAACCTGCAGACAGTCCATGTTTTTGGTCCATAGCAAGAATGTGGGCTGCCTTGCAGGGAGCTGGGAGGGAGCAAAAACGTGGACCGTCTGTGGGTCCTCATGGGCCGGGTTGGAAAACACTATATTAGGGTAAAATCTGTTTGGAGACTGACTGGCATTTTTGGAGACTGACTGGCAGTTAACTGGCATTTTCTAGTAGTAGTGATTTTAGAAAGCCTCCGATTAAATATATATATATATATTTAAAAAGTTGGAACTAATAAAAGTGGAGGTGTTATGTATATATGTGTAGCTGAAACCAAATCATTGTTCTCATGGCGAACTATAAATTTTTACATTAACTTCCACAATCTGCAATTATTGCAGATTTTCCACTTTTTTCTTTCATCAGTAAAAACCAGAAAAATGTTTTCATTTAAAAAAAAAAAAAAAAAAAAAAAAAAAATTAAGAACAAAGATGTGTGAATGGCTTAAACATGGGGGTGCAGAAAACAGCAATCCGGTGGGAGGAGGAAAAATCTGGCAACCGCCACTGCTCATGTGACCACTCCTCACTCTAAGGCACGAACATGTGCCACTCGATACCCGGCAATTAGTTCCCATTGTTGCTAATCCCTTCCCTGTGTTCTGACAGGGATCAGTGTGTGCTGGCTGCAGAGCAGGACTGTGGCAGGTCTCTCACAGGGGAGGCTTTTGTCAATGACAACAATGTCAACAGGCCGCAAACGGCAGCTACGGCTCAGCAGTTTCTTCTTCTTCGTTTTCGTTCTTACCTGCTTGCGTCCGTCCATCCGTCCATTCATCGCCGGAGGATAAAAGTGGCTTTTATTGAAGGAAGTAGCAGCAGTTTTAACTCCACAAATGGAATTCACTTGGATTATAACCAAGACCTGCTGTTAACTAGCTGTCTAGATGACTTGTAGAATATAAGCCCTTACAAATGGACCTGCTTGCGGAGGTGAGCACTTCGGAGAGTGTCTGGTTCTGGATCCACCCGATCCATGCTAAGGCTGCCCCAGCCCTACCTCAGTCCGCCCTTTGCCCCGTATCCCTCCGCATGTATACGCCGGTGCAGGCCAGGCTGCTGTAATGCATTGCTGACCCCAGGAATCCCCTTCATTATCCCCCTTTGTCCGCCCGCCCCCCCCAGCTTCTTTGTGGGGCTGGTCACCCCCACCGTGCCCTGTCGCAGGGCCCCTACATAATATCCTGCATAGGCAGGAACTTCATGCCTTCCCGCCCCCTTTGTCATGCGCGGGCCGGCTGCCGAGAGCCGGGCCACGGCATCGAGGAATCCGGGCCGGGCCATTGTGTCGCTCTGCGCCTTTCACACGCTCGGCAGGACGCTTCCTTTCCGCCGGCCCAGGAACACGTGTAGGGCAGTCCTGCACAGGGACCCCGGCGAGAGGCTGGCCTAACTCAGCTTGTTAACGGACTGCTGCTCTGGGAGAGGGGCGTAAAATCGCCGAGCTCTCCCGACAGGGGGACACGTACAGAGAGGAAATTGCAGTGTTTATTAGCCAGAGAGGGGTAGACATCGGCTAACCCCGTGGGGCTTTGGAGCTATGGAAACTGTCACGGCCAGTTATCCAAAGTTTCCTTCCACGTGAGTCAGGTGGGATTTAAACATTAAATGTAGCGGCGCAGAGGCTCCTATTGAGACCTGTGTCTGTGCTAAGTCGGACCCCCACTAAGCACTTGGCTTGTGTTAAGCAGGATTCTCAGTGGGACCTGTGGCTGGTGTTTAAGAGACTCCCAGCGGGGCCTGTAGCAGAGGTTAAAAGGGTTAAGTTACAGGTCACATCCCATTACAAGCACTTCCAGCAGCCTGTGGGTGTCTGATAGCAGAGTACACATGTAGCCAGGAACCAAGTCTGACTATCTGACAGGTTACTTTAAGAAATAAGATGCTTTTCTTATTTTGTTTTGGTGGTGACAAACATCGCAATGTGGAACAAAACAATTACCAGTAATTACATTTCCTTATCATCTTACAGTAATTGAATTCATTACATTTGACAATATGGCGGGTGAAATCTGGTTCCCTCCCTTTGCCAAGGAAACTAAGTGCCGAATTAAACGTAAAAATCAAGTACTGTTGTCGAAGCCATTTTGTCAAATTTATCACAAGTGATACATTTCATCATACGGCTTTTTTAACTGAATAAGTTAATCTGATTATTGCATGCAAACAGCTGCAAATATATTTACTAAAGGGTCTGTAATTATTGATCAGTGGGTCTCCCAGGGGCTTCGGGTTTGGATCATGCCTCTACTGTGTATGTGGACTTTCTCCCTGTATTGCATGGGATTGATTCCCTTGGACGCTCCAGCTTCCTCCCACCATCCAAAGATGTGCAGTTAGGCTAATTAACATCTCTAAATTGCCCATATGGTATAATTGTGTGTGTGTGTGCCCTGTAGTGGACTAGCATTTCGACCAGGGCAAGCGGTTTGAAGACGGATCAGATTTTTAAGCTTTGTACCTGATGTACATACCAATTTATTTTAACAAGATGAATAGATGATTTCTTTGCCCGCAAGATTGTATTTTTTGTGCTTTGTGTTTCCTGGTGTGGAAACAGCCATGTTCTAGTGAACAACAGCAGCTACAAAAACATAGTGAATAAGGATATCAGATGACAACAGCAGTACCTGACCAATTAAAATGCCAGACTATTGTCAATAACAACTGGCTTGGAATGAAAGCTGGTAATGGCGTCGTAACTTGTTCCGTGTGGGCATAATTGTCTTGATTGCATTAAAATGGAAAACAAACAGTGATTGACTATTTTAATCATAGTATGATGGAATCTAAAGTACTTGAACGAGGGAAAGACAAGTTACTGTGAAAACCAGTCAATATTTGTTCATCTACAGTAACTTTTTATGATTTTACAATCCGTGTGTAGCCCACACATTTTTATATGTCGACCTGGATTCTCTTTTCCCGAATTTAAAACGCTCAGAGAAGCATTAACCACAGGAAGAAACTCTTCAGTAGCGTCCGCTCACGTTACACATTTCATTTGCACGTATGACAGGCCTCAATCTGCAAACCTATACCACAGGACAGCTAGTAATTATCTTCACCTAAGCTTCAAATAGCTTTTTGCTTCAGTAAACACTGGGAATACTGAGGAATACTGACGCCGTGATCCGCAGAGCCGAATCTAACCTCACACCTAGTCTCTGAAGATGACCCGCCTAAGCGACCCGGCTAAGAGTTCACTCCTTGGCAGGCACATCCTTGACTTGACCCAGGCCGAGGTCATGAACACCCCGGTGTTTGCGGGTTGTAATTATCAAAGGGTGCTGCTTTAAGGGGGTTCCAATGACCTCGGCTTCTCCTCTGTGACAGGTGTGCGGCTCCAGGGTACTAACAGCCAGGGAGACTGAGGTGGGCGGGCGGATAAGAGGTTTGAGACGGAGAGGGGTGAAGGCGTGGAGACACCTGAAATAATCCCGGAAGCAGCTGCCAGTCGCTGGTATGCCACCCTGATTACCCTGGCACACATTTCCTGGTGAGGAGTGTTCTGTTTTCCTGTCTTAACCAGTCCTGTTTGCCTTGTAAACACACGCACACGCACACACACACACACACACACACACACGGCTGGGAGAGAGAAGGCCTGGCCGGGGACCTTAAAGAGAAACGGGAGAGCAGCCATCTTGCCAGGTAAGGAAAGGCACTTCAAACGTCAGCAGTGTGCCAGCCGTTTGATAGAGCCCTCAGCGGCCAGGCGATGCAGCGGCCCGTTATAAATAAAGGGAGGAGAAACGAGCCTTTTGTCAATGTTTATCCGCGCGCCTTTTCTCCCTCGCCCTTGATTTCCTCTTCAGAAAATTGATGCACCCTTAAATTGAAGCGTGGGGACCTGACAGGTAATGGTTAGCATGATAACTGCTCAGATTTCATCAGCTGCTGCTCCCTCTCTCGCTCCCTCTCTCGCTTTCTATCTCCCCCTGCGAGTGTGCAAATTCTGAAGCTTTCAGCTAGATTACTTGTCAAAGGGCGGATCGGAAGAAATCGCCTTGGTTGCTGGGGGCACTGCCAGGGCCGCGGGCCCGAGGGGGGGGCAGTCAGAGCAGAGCACAAGTGAAACAGAAGTACAGCTACTTGTGCTGATGATAAATGAGACCAGGAGATTGCTGCTCACTTGAGGACCCTTGCTTCACTATTATGCTGGTTTTTATTAATATTTGTCTTCTGCATTCCAAGACCAGCTCTTTTGATCAACAATATAAACCAAAGCAATTCTTTATAAGTTTCTACAAATTTCCATTAGATATGAAAGTGAATGTTTTCCTCAGTTAATCAACACCAGGATTAGAAGATTCAAAATGCCGTCCTCACCTTTTAGTGACCCTCCTATTAGCCGAGACGTTTTTTTTCATAACTAGGTGTGCCAGGGGACTGCATGGTGACATGGTGTCACCAGGCCACTGGGCTCCACTCCCACCTGAGTTCTGAGTGTTTGCACACTTTCTCTGTGTTCATGGGGGCCGCTTCCAGGTTCTCTGCTTTCCTGAAAGAGTCCAAAGACATGCAGTTTATCTGGGTCAATGTCCCTAAAATTTCTCCACGGGGAATAATAAAGTATCACTCTTCTCTTCTCTTCTGAAATGAATTTGCTCCCTATAACTCACTTAACACCCTATCCGGGGGGGGGTTACTCGCTTAGTGCCCTTTGCATTCTGGAACAGACAACAGGGTCCCCACAATCTTACACGGAGTACGATGTGGAAAATGGATGAATAATTGTGTCAATTATAAGATGGAATGATCAGATTTATTTCTAAATTTCCCTTGTGACTTAAGTAGAAATACTATTCTTTTTTGTAAATGGAAAATGTTTGTTTAACAGTCATTTGTAAATTTAGGAAATGATTGCTGTTCTGAGGCCCCCTCATATGCTTATTAACTGTGGTATTTTGAAAAGTTTAGAACTAATATAGTTTTTTACTTATAGAATGTCAGAACTTATGTGTAAACAAATTTAGTCTTAATGTGTGACTCATATTCAAATGATTTGTAAGTGTAATTAAATATTCAGTCGTCATATATACATTTTTTTAATGAATAAGAATCCACTAGGTTTTTGTCCACGTCCGTGTCACTTTAAAAATTGACAGTTGAATGTTGTCTGGTTGTCATAGCAGCAGAGATCGTTGAGAAGGTGATGGAATGATGTGGGCTGTTGTCATGGTGCCATAGAGGGCTCAAAACTTTTCAAATGCGATGTAAAAAAAAAAATGGAAACGGTAGATGAACTGTCATTATCTGCTATTTACTGGTGCTGGGAGTGGGGGGGGAGGGGGGACTGGAAGGCTTGGCATGAAGGTGGGGAGAGAAGACTGTGTTGACCAGACTCTCCTGGAAACAGCTCTATGTAAACCCACCCTTTAGCGGACATTTTGTGTGAAGGATCATTTAACACCCATAATACTTAAATAAATATTATATAACCAGAAATGCTTTCATCTTTGTTATGTTATTTATGAGTACATTTAATTGTTTTATATCCCTAGTCTGAAAGACATTTCTGTTTTGTATTGTTTAGCATTTTCACTTTTTGAAAGTAAAGCAAGGAGCTTTGATGGCTGCAGTTCTGCTGTTGCCCAGGTACTTTCTCAACAAACTTGTCTGAATTACATTATTGTCTATGCCTTCCGGCGCAATTTTGTGTGAAATTCTGTCAGGCGGTACTTGAGCTGTAACTTGGGACATGGGAAGCGATCCGAGCTGGAAATAATCGAATATGTGGTCAATCTTCTGTGCCATCAGCATAAACATAACTGCAGTTTTGGCAGCTACGTGACAGCATTTTTTTTTACATCAATTAATGTATTATAGCCACCCTACTAGAGTAACATAAAGCGTGTCATTTTAAAGAGAGAACAAAATAACATTTTTGACAGCGAGTCTTCTGAAGAGAGAAACAGCTGTGTGGGCCTTACAATGCATTAAGTGTTTTATTCCTTTTAGATAGTTAAATTGCGCATGAAATGTTGCTGGCGTGAGGCTTCTCAAAGCTGGCCTGATTAGGCAACATCTGTTCCATCGGGACAAATCTGTATCTTTTCTAATTAGCTGTCAGGCTGATGTACGCACTGGTAGTTCGACGGCACGCGGTAGGTTCCTCTCTCCGTCCCCTCACCTGTTTCCCCACACCCCCAAATTATCAGCTGTAATCAAGGAATGGGCAGAATCTCGGGGCCACTGGCTTGCATCAGCCTGTCATCCTTACGCGCGGATGCTCGTCAACGTCACTGTCGTTCGGGGTAAAGACGGCTACAACCTTTGTCCGGTTCACCGCCCACCCCAGCTGCACCTTGGTCTCCAAAACCGAATCATTTGGGCTCTCTCACCTCTCCTCCCACCCTGTCAGCCGCCCCCTGGGACAGGACACTGCCTCCAGGGGCCCTGGGCGATTCGTCTGCCTTTAATAAGGCTCTATCCCCAGTAAATGTTAAGTAAGCCTATCAGCTGAGGAGACCTATCAGGTCGTGGTGTTATCTTTTATTGACTGTTAGTGAGGGTGGGTGAAATATGGGGACCCTCAGGGGGTCCATCATGAAGAGATGCTGGGGGAAGCTTTTAATTAATTAATGTATCCGTTGCTTTGTTTGTTTGCTGTTTATTACTCGGGTTATAGATTTATAATTTGCTAGATTGACTGTGTGCTCAGTTGTCACACCGCCAAAAGACAAAGGATTTCAATCTTCTTTTTTTGTTATTCTTTTTTTTTTTCTCAAATGGCTGCCCTAGGGGTGCAAATAAGATGTGATTCTTTAGGCTCCATTTTAAAGAGTAGTGGAGAGATGACAGAGGCTGTAACTACTAATGCATGTGCTTAACTAGATTTTTCTAGATATTTTTTTTTTGACAATCCTAATCCAAAACGTTTTTGCGGATTTGTCTTTAATGTTAACATTCCGCCTCATTTGCCAGTGATTTTATCTCATATCTCCAGTGTAATATTCTCCTCTTCAGCATTATTATCTGGAGGCTATATTTAGGAATACTTTTTGGGGGGGGGGGTTACCTGTTACATGTTCTTCAAGCATGATTCCCCCAACCCCCCAAAAATGCAGGACTAGGTAGGCCGTCACACTCAAAGAAACACAAAATTGCGTCTCTGACAATACAACTGTAGAGTCAGGCGTGGCATCGGGGTGGGGGGGGGGAGGTGATGGGTCCACGGAAGATTTCCAGTTGTCGTGGTGATAGTGCAGAATCTGATGGTGGAGTGACAGGTCTCTGTGGCACTTAGGGAATGTCACCGCGGTTGCAGAGCCCTCGGTGGCCACGGACGGCGGCCGATCGCCACCCCCCCCCAGCAGCGCCAGCTCGCCCGACCGCGAGCACCTCGCCTGCTTCCCTCCTTCCCCCGTGGCCAGACCGCCACTGCTGACATTTAAAGTGTTGATTTTTTTTTTTTTCAGCACTTATGCTAATTGTTGTAATTTTCTCAGATGAAGCGCCATCCTGGTACCTCAAAGCAGCCAAAATACTTTTACATTTTCTGCTCTCTCCTCTTTGCCATTTGGTCTGTGTAATGTCAGCTCGGAGTGCTACTGAAAGCCGGCGAAATTGCGAGCAAATTGCATCAGATTGCCAACATTGTGAAAAGGTAAATTGCTTGCAAATTTGTTTAAACCATTGGCCTATTTTCATCAGCTTCAACACTTGGTATTCATGACTGCTTAATTGGCGACCTTTCTATTGTGTGGTACTTCATAATGCGGGGGGAAGCGATCTTTACCAGACCAATTACCCTTTTTCTCTTTGCCACTACATTATTGCTGCGATTTCCGCTGCTAGTTCTTTGTAAATGAACTTTATGCTCCCAATTGCCTTTTTTTCAGAATTATTAGATAAAAAAGTGTCATTTTGTGGTGCGATGTTGTTTTTTTTAGGGCAACTGAGGTCACTACCTGCCTGTGACTGTCATCATCATCAGCATAATGTGTCTTTGCTAATGTTAGGGACTTATTACACATCGGATGGGAAACATTTTGTCAGAGCATCAAGCGCAACTGGCATGAAGTGTGTGTGTTAATAATTGCTCAGCCTTCCTGAATCCCGAGAAACAGAGCGAAGCTCTGTTATAGTGTTTTGTTCCCAACATCTGAAACTTAGAAATAACAGACCAGTTATTTAAATAGGATATGGCTAATCCCATAAAAAAAACTGTCCATTCCAAGGCACCCTACTGACACACCATATACTTGGAGCAGGTTACTGTTACAGATTCAAATGAATCATGTGACCAAGAGAACAGGAACAAGGGAACCCATTCAGGCGTGGACTGGCCATCGAGAGGCTCGGGAATCTTCCCAGTGGGCCAGTCTTGTGAAGGCCAGTCTGCCTTCCCTAACGTTGGCATAATATACCTATATGTTCACGATAGGGCAAAATATATGGAGGGGGATGCTGTCAGATATAAAGTTGGGGCTGCTTGATGACAAATTCCTGGGCAGCTTTTTGTTGCCAGTCTGCCACTGAACCAAGTATAAACACAGAGAAACACAAGGAATTCTGCATCATTTTTGAACCCAGAATCATCAAAATTAGAAACAGACGTTAAACCCTAACATAGGCTTGGTTATATGATCATATCACAGTACCGAATATACATTTCATACTAAGATACATTTCATTAAAAACTAAACTTGGATTTACAAACCATACAGGTGTTTATTCAAGTCGTGCGAGTCTCTAAACGTGACACGAGTCAAAAGTCTTTCTTGTTTTAACTGTTTCCTGTTTTGAAGACTTGTACGGTTTCCGGGTTGAACACGGTGCAGCCTCTTGCAGCGGTTCAAGGCATCGCTGCTTCCAGCTCCTTCCGACTGGCTATGGATGAAAGCTCCCAAAAAACCTGCCTCTATTTCATCCTGTGGAATTCCGAGCGCTCGCGTGACACATGATTGTTAGCGCCTACCTGTTACCGGAGTTTCTGTCTCACACAGACTGTCACAGTGAGAAGCATCAGGTTTAATCTGCCAATCAGAAAACGGAGACCCTTTAGTCCTCAGTTGAAAGGGTAGGTTCTGTCCCCTGTCATGTGGCTTGATGTCACATTAGCCATTTCCCAACCTTTTTTTGGCATTCCCGGCTTAAATTCTAGTATAATATAATTAGAGAGCTGTCTGTTCTGGAAGGTTCCTCACTTGTTTTGGGGCCTCCTTTGAAACTGACCATTTGACACGCTTTGAGGCACTTTAGCACTTGTAATTAATCTTAATGTCACTCGGTCTATTAATCACCCCTTTGTCCTCCTGTAAAGGTACATATTATTATTGGCAGGAAGAGGCCTATCCAATGAGCACCCACTGTGCGCTGCTGTCTCTCCGCTCTATCACAGTCAAATTTTTTCAATCCATTCTTCCTTTTGTAAGATCATCCCTCTATCCTGCCCCCCCCCTTTTTGGGACATGTAACAGGACGAAAATACAAGAGGTGGATCACAATGGAGTTCCCTCTGGCAGAGGCCGACCCCTTAGACGCACACACAGACGTGACCCTACGAAAGCACAGACGTGCACTCTGACCTCGCCACAGCATGTGCGAACAGCATGGTGGCAAAAACACGGCAGAAGTGTAAAGCACGCCGCTTCACATGTGTGCGTGCGGCAAGTCCGAGAATCTGCTGCACGTCCCGTCATGCAAAGAGCGGGCATACAAATGTCAGGTTCAAAAGGTGACGCCGGCAAAGTGCTAACTTGCAGTCAAGAAAGGCCAATAATCATGAAAATGACACACGGCTGCACATACCTGAGTTTCACTCAGTCCATCACAGCTAGAACAGCCAGTTTGGTTTCTTTAATATTCACGGGTATCACTTTGGCCTCACAGCACCAATGTTACAGGCTGAATTCTTCCCCCTGGCTTTAAGTCTGTGGGATTTGCACATCCTCTCATAGTCACACGAGTTTTTTCCCGTTTCTTCCCACAGTCCAAAGGCCGGCAATGAGGCAAACTAGCATCGAGTATTTGTCCATAGTATGCATCGGTGTGAGCGAGTGCCCAGCACTGAACTTGCATCCCATCCAGGGATATATGAATTTCATGAAGATTAGAACATAATCTAGAAACAGGAGGACTTGTCCTCACCCTACCCCCCCTTCTTAGGCTTCAGCTGGTGCTACGAAACAAAGACACGAAACAAAGCCTCCATTCTATACAGAATGGCATAAACTGGACTACAATCAGTGGCAAAATAGGTCTTGAATCACAATTGGGCCCACAGAATGAGCGTGTAATCAGAATGGAAGGCAGGGCCAGGGGGCAGCGGCTCGCTCTAGCAGTGTGTCTGGTGCTCTTTGGGCCCTGATGGAGCACGCGAAGCCTGGGGCGGAGCAGAGGAACACTCAGGCTGAACCGACTCAGGATCCTCTTTTCTAAACCTCTCCGTTTACAGAAGCAGCAGTATGGAAGGAGGCCATTTACAACTATTAATCAGCACTGCCTTTTTTCCAGATAAATGAGAACAGACGCATGCCATCGAACTACAATGTCTGAATTAATTGCCTTTTAAATGTTGGCTTTTTTGACACATAAACTCATTATTGATCTTCTTAGTGCTTTGTCTGGATGGGGGCCATGTGTTTTCAAGCAGAATTTATGGTTTGTTGCAATTTATGGGGGGCAGCTTTCATAATGATCTGTTACACGCTATCTGGCTTTTTATTGGATGGCCAGAGGGGCTGCATACTGACTGATACAGTCCTGTGACAGTGCGAATGGCTTTTTCATATCTACGCGGGGCGGGCGGGGTAGGGTCACTTCCCTGTTATTTTAGGTTCCCTCGGTAACCTTAAAGTTGTACACTGGCCGAAATGGGCGGTGCTTACTGAAGGTTCATGGGATACACTGTTAATCCGGGGGAGGGTTGACCGTTCACCCTGTCCCTCCGCCATCGATGCCACACCTCAGGGTCCCTGTCACCAAAAGGCACCCCCCCGCCCCACTTGGGCAGGGTGTCAAAGTGACGGCTCGCATTGAATATGCTTGCACTTGTGGGTGAGGACCGAGATATGAAACTGAAGACCCCTGATGGCCCTTTACCAAGTCAGGGGATGGTCATTTTATTGGAGGGGGGGGGGGGTGTCAAACACAGACCCTGATAGATCTCTGAGTGTGCTCTTAATTCGTGCATGGCTTCGTCTGTGTAACGGATGAGCTGGTGACAGGGAATGGATGAAGATTGGTACATGGTGGAGGAGGTGTCTGCAGGAGTGGTCCATCCACAGCTGCCGCGGCCATCCCCACGAGACCTTCATTAGGGAGCGCGTACATCATCTGCACCTATGACAGGTGTGAGCGGGCCCTTCCCCCCACTGTATGCCGATGGCTGATTAATCCCTTTTATTATTTTCAGCGGTACACGTCGGCGGGTTGATTAACTGGGAAACTGAAAGTCGTTGCCTTCTGTACATGTTCTTCATCAGACCTAATATACCAACTCTGCTCATTTGTCTTGAGTTGTTACAAGAGATAAAGAGCGGAGAGCCTTCTTCCTTTCAGCGGTGCATTGTGGGAAGATTAATTTACACTTTTTCATCTTGTACCTCCTCTGTTTTCTGCCTGCCGTGTCTCTTTTGATACCGTTCACGCACCGACGTGCTGTTTTCACTTATCCGCTCTTGTTTAACCTTCATCTTCTCATCTATTATATGGGCGCTCTCCTGGGTGCTGGCGGACTCAGTCTCCCCGGCCAAGTCGGATTGATCGCCAGCAAGACTGTGGCATAATCTTGACTCAGTGAACGCGATTTTTCATGATCTGTCCTTCTGGGTTTGACTCGATTTGTGTTACAGTAGGGTCACGATTTGCAGGCATGTATGCATGCAAATATGGTATATTCGCACACACACACACAAGAGCGCACACACACACAGGTATGCATGACTCTGTGTCCCTTCCTATTCAGGTACCTATCGTTTGTGTTTGACTCTGTAGGCCTGCCTTCATTTCTCCCACCTTTCACGTCACATGTTCATTCAGGCTGTCAGCTATAGAATCATGCTGAGGTAATGACGACCTATAGCCACACACAAGGAGGCAGGAATGGCCAAAGACAGCCTCCCGAATAAAGCAGCCATTTATCCTGGACAGCCATTTGATTGGGGAAAAACAACTTTTCATATCTTAAGATAAATTGCCACTGAAAAGCTTTGGACTGCAACGAAAATGACCATTAGGTCATTATAGTCGTTATAGTAATTCTGAAATTATTAATCACCCTGTTTTCATTTCCAAACCTGTCAACCACCAAAGAGGATTAACCCAAAATCAACTTTAAATAAACATGTCTTTGCAGTGGGTCTCCTTATTCCAGAGCCAATCACATAAGCACAGGCATAAATGAGTATGTGGATGGTTTTGTACCATATAAGTAGTCATCAGGGTACTTTTTACCTTTTCATGTCCTGTGGGTTCATGGGAAACTGAGAATCAAAGGATAACCAGATGAGAACCATCCCTTTTCCCTAAATATGGGTTACTGTTTTTAAAGTTGTTGTTTTTTGATCTGTGAGCGAATCCCCATCTTTCTGCTGCTGAATCCCCTGAAGGTGACTGATTGAGCATCTCACCAGGAAAGGAGATGAAGAGTTATTTAACTCACAGCAAAGCTGGCAGTGGACATAAAAACAGCACAAGCTGGTTTTTTTTTTTTTAATCTTCACAGAGCTGTCTGCTCTTGCCTGAGAATGATTTCGACAAACGGGGGGTCAGCGTGCTGCAATTGGTCTTCAGCACCCATGTTTATTTTAACCACAGCGGTACTGCATGTCTGGTCAGATAAACCTATGGTGCATTTGCTGTTCCATCAGTTCACCATTTTATTTTGATTCTGTAAAGAATAAATATACAGTCTAAATAACTGTAAAATTGTTTACGTATTACAGGGTTACATAATATAATTCATACCATAAAAAAGATAATAACCAAGAAAAATAAAAGAATTTAATTTATCGTGGAGCAATTATATCATTGAGCAATTCAGGTTACACAAACATCTCAAAGATACAATAGCAAGGTGTTGCCTGGGATTTCATTAGGCAACATTCTAAATACAAGACCATGTGCTTCACCACCAGGCTACTCAATTCCAATACCCAGAATGCCAGGTGACTCACTTCCTAGCTTCACACTATTTCCCATGATGCTGTTCCACAGCAGCTTGCATTTCTTGCCTTCCAACAATCAATGTAAAAGTTTAATTATAAAATTCTGATCGATCACACTGAGGCGGTATTACCCCCTCCGAAGGTGCTGATCACATGATTTTTTCACACATTACACTATAGAAAAATTAATTAGACAATCATGTTTTTTGTCTGCCACAGCTTATGTATGTGTTTTTTGTTTGTTTTCGGCCTTTTCATCTAAAAATACGAAATACAGTATGTTTAACCAAGGCCAAGGATACCCCATGCATCTCATCCCATGCATACCCATTTCTAAAAGTGAAGGTGACTGTTTTCTATGGCTGTAAATTTGAAACACGTGTGACCCTAATAGGATTAATGAATTTGCGCGTCAAACTCTGAATTAGGGACAGTCGGCTGTTGAAGTGTTGTAGAAGTGACTCTTTTGAAGGGACCTGGGTATGGGGGGAAGAGACGTTTGTCAAATTTGTAAACAAAACATTCATTTAATTGCCACTGAAAGCCAAAGTGACTGAAGTCCCTTTGAGAGGATCGGTTATAGAATTCCCATTGAGGGCCAGTTTATTGAATTATTCCTGGGTCCTTACAGGCCCACTGCCCTGGCTTTCAGGCTAGGTGTCATGTGTAAAATGATCTAACAGGAGGTCCGGGGAAGGATCCATCTGTCTAGGCACGACCTGTGGGGTCAGCGCCCCATGGTGCGGTGGCAATAGAGTCCGACGCAGGAGTGCCTGGGAGCTTGTGCAACGTCACCCTTAACCCACCCCCAACCCCCCCACCACAGCCAATCCCACCAACTCCTACCAGCGAATATTCATGAAACCGCCTGAGGGGAGTGAGGGAATGAGTCAAGGAGGCCGAGTGGGTGATTTCTGCAGGTGGTTGTCACATCCGTAATTGCCCAATACATCCCTGCGTAGCATAAAATTGTTTTCATTATGTGTGGTGCGCATGGGGCTAAGCGGCAGCCCCCGAAGGCCCACAGGGGCCGGAGAGGCAGCAGTTTGTATGCCTGAAGCGAAGCGACATGACAGAAGGGCTCGCTGTCAGCCACAGGAAGCTCATCGCCGACTGTATTCTAACAATGCCAAACAAGTGTAAGCACGTGCAGAGACGGGGGGGTGGGGGACAAAATCTGCTCAGAGTTTTTCATCTTAAACGTCTCAGTTACACAAGGACTCCGAGGGGGGGCGGGTGGCTTGGGGTGATTTCGAGGCTTTTGTCCTCCTAGAGGGCAAGAAAGAGAGGAAAAGAGCAGGCGAGGGATAGAGTGAAGCAGACCCCAGAGTAGGCACTTGGGTAGAGGAACGTTCCACCTGACTGGAGTTCCCATGGTTTGCAGCGCTGGGGGAAGAAACAGCCGCGGTTGTAAAACCCTACAGCATGGCAGCACAAAGGCACCCGGCCAGGTCCTCCCCCCATTCCGATTCCGCCTTGCCGTCGCCCCCTCTGAGCGCTAATCGAAGCTCCACTTTGTTTAATTGCATGAAAAGTGGAGAAAATGTGTTTAAGAAGTCATCCCCCGAACCCTGCCATCTCTCCCCCTTTTCCTCTTTTAATGAAAGCTGGAACACTGTACAGACAACAAACAGGGCCGCATAACAAATAAGGTTCCTCTTCTTCTGAGAAAAGAGAGGGAGGAGAGAGAAAGCAGAAAGACGTGGGTTACCGATGTGTGGAAAGGTGCTTCCGTTGCCTCGCGGCGCTGAGCGGGTTGGGAGAGGAAGCAACAAGTAGGATTAGGGAGAAGTTCTGGATTCTCCATGAGCCGTTGATGCATGAGTGGGGTTGGGGTAGATGGGGGGGTGTCAATTGAGGAATAAAAACTTACAGCCGTCAGAGGCTGGTAACCCACTGGGCTTTCGCCTCACCATAATAACCCTGGTAAAAGTGCGTTGAAAGACCCCATAAAGGACACAAATTCTGTCGTCCTGTTTTTCATGCAGAGATTTAGAAAGTTGAGGAGCACCGCTTTGTGAGCTATGACTTGGGGGTCACGGACCCTGGGTGGGGGGGCAAGAGGGGGGGGTTGTGGAGAGGTGGTTGGGGGGGGGAGCTTGGGTCGGGG
>JAODLC010000050.1:3033654-3044028 GCA_026781145.1 Hippopotamyrus pictus
CCCCCCCCCCCCCCCCCCACATCCCAGACCACAGTTCTCCTTAGACAATCAATATTCACAAGACATCCTAACCAATGAAGAAAGCATTTAAAATAAATAGCATTTCAAAGATAGGCGATCAATAGCTTGAAATTATTATTCATGCCTTTCTTCCTTGAAAAGATGGTTAGAATTCACATTGTATGCAGCCCGGATCCGTCCGTTGACTTGGCTGAATGCAGCAAGAAACTGTAGCAAGCCACCAAGGGCCAACGGCACCCTTTTGAATGTGGCATTATGGCGCTGTCAGGCTGGCGGGCTCTGAAAAGCTGGGTAAATGGTTAGGTATATCACTGCCAAAAGGGGCCAAAGGCTTCTGTCTGCGTTCAGAGGGGGGATTTTTTTTTTCCAATGCGCTATTCTGGACAGGCACTGACGACTCTCCCCAGTTTTTCATATGGATATGTGTGTTAATGGCAGGCCTTGGGGTGGGGCTGGAGCAGCCGGGGCCTTGGTCGCCCGCACTGGCGTCGGGCATTGGGCATGGCGGGGGCAGGGGGGGGGTTGGTGCATTGTAAAAGAGGCTGCTGCTGTGGACCTTCCACTTTTGTGCTCCTGAATTAGTTCTGCAAGAAGTGAAAATGAGCTTTTTTTCCCTGTGCATCGGGTGGAGCGACGGCTGGGGTAGGGTGGGGTTAGCCAATGCTGGAGCTTATTAGGACAAGGGTCTACTCTGGGAGATAGATGACTGGCACAGATATCCCACACGCTCCCCCCATCATCCCTGTTCCTCACGTCGTATGCTTACCGTTTGCCGGCCAGAGTCCTTTGAGGTGGTGGTCTGCTTCTGAGAATAGCCTCTCCTTGTGCCTTCGAAATTAGCAATGTGCGCTGTTTCACCCTGCCTGAGGATTCTTCAGCCCATCTTCCTTTTCTGTGTTTATTAACACGATTACTACTATCCAGCCCTCATTCAATGCGCGAGAGTGAGTGGTGCCAATACGGAGTCTAGCTAACTGAATTAACGGACGGATATCGGATTTTTTAGTCACTCTTTCATCGACTCCTGGGCCTCGATTTGTAACTCATAGAGGACCTCGGTTACGCGTCTTGTGACAGACTTTAGAAATATGCGCTTTTATTCGTGTTTCTGAAAGTGTCTCCTGCCGGTTGACAAGTTCGCCCTGCAGTGTTTTGTCTCGCACGCTACCGGTTACGCAACCGCGGGACAGCACGTGCGAGCGCGAGTTTAGCCGGATCTCGTGAGCCCGCTCGCGCAAAGTCCCGTTGAGTCTAAATTTATTGTGTTATGCGTACCGGACAAACATGTTATAACTAAATCTGTAAATAAAAGAAACACCCAAAAAGTCAAACCCAGGAGCTTTTGAAAGTTGTTTATGGGTGTAGGCACGTCTGACCGCCACTCATCGCGAAATAAAATACCACTTTAATCCTCAATATTATTCATACATAATGTCGCACCATACAGCAAAGCTTAAATAGAATTTACTTATTATATGTGCTGGATATAAATGAAAACTGTCTGAAACTAAAATTGTGTGTTTTCTTTCAAGGAACCCAGTCTTTTTATGGACAGTAGCCTATATATAAGCAGTATCCATGCAGGATTGCATTCATGCTAATGGCCGACTCGCTGTCTCTGTTAAATTGACTGGAAAATGCTGTTTTAATTTCTATGTTAATCTAAATGGACAAATTGTTAATATATTCTAGAAAGCAAAGTTCCAAAATAAAATAGAAAGTCGTTTTTAATGAGTTGAATTTTTCCTCAATTTTCTTTTTTTTTTATGAATTTTAAGACCTGATTTGTATAGTTTAACGAAAAAGAACATAACATCCCATGTACTGAAGTCCCTCTTTTTAAGAATCAGTAAAGGAGTTTAATTGTGCGTAATTTGATTAACCTTTACCTGTTGAAAACTTCGGGATTTGTGATATTCAGAGGATCTCAGCTTTTCAAAAGTACTGCAAGTGGCCCAGATGCTCTCGGTGCTTTGGACCCCCCTGTAAATGTATCATCTAATTATCTGCTAAATTTAGCACAGTGAACTCTGCAATAGCTGTTATGCTACAAGAATTAAATGAAATCTAGCACAGGAGTGACTGATTCAAAAGTTCAGAAAGCATGGGTGGGGGTGGGGGGGCGGTTGAGGGGGAGACCCAGCCTTGGCCCGACAATTGACGCGCATTTTCCAAGCAAAAGAATTTTGTCAAGCCACTAAACGGAGAATTTGCCACGGTCCCCCGCTTCTGCGGGCTGACTATAGAAATTAGCCTGGCGTTTCTCTGCTCTCACACATGGATACACACGCTTGCATGGGTAGAAGGAAAATCTCCTTTATTCTGTCAGCATTCCAGGCCCACAAAGGCTAGATTAGTGGATGTGAGGGCTCCCTTGGGGGTGAGCATTGAAGCAGAGAAAGCCCCCCGTTGGAACAGCTGGTTGGGGTTAATGGCTACTGAACCTCCCTGCCGGACCCCCTTTCTCCTGAGAAGAAGGCAGGTCACTGTCACCCTCTGGGGTGTGAGGGATCCGTAAAATAGAGCTGGGGTCACCCACATGGGGAGTGGGGATTGGTCTCGGAGTAGTGTGTGTGTGTGGGGGGGGGGGGGCAAGAACCCAGCACTCTGCCCCTAGACGGGCAGGAAGAAACAAAGCAGCGCAAAACAAAAGAATTAGCATGAGGTGTCGTTTACCACCCATATATAAAGGAAGAGGTGGATAATTCAGGTCCAGGGAGTAAAAGAAATCCAGACCAAGATTTTGTTTCAACCAACCAGTTGAGTCTTCTGTGACTGTGAGTCTTCATACAAAACTGGGTGGTTGGAATAAAATCTAGGTCTGGATTTTTGACTTTCTGGACCTGAACTATCCACCTATATATAATGGGCAGGCAACAGGATCGTTTGCTAACACCCTGAATGGAAAGGGTTACTGGGAACCGGTGGCCTGTGGGGACATGGGAAAAGGGGGATGCTATTCTATGGCGCACGACTGCAACTGGGGATCTAACTCAGCTGATGGAGGGAAAAAAATGTGAGATTCTGCTCACATGCCGAACTGCAGCACCTGGGTGTTGGGGAGCTGTGACATGCCGTCATTTATAGGTGTGTTTAGCGGGTGTGTCTCCTAATGTATGATTGAAAAGTTATAATGATGTGATGACAAGAAACCAAAGTGAAATAATAGACAAGTGATGTCGTTGTAGGTAATGCAGTGTTATTATAAGTCTTCTATAATTCTGTGCTTTGCATAGATTAGTAACATAAATATTAAAATCCCTCCCTTTCAGTGCTATTTTTTTTCCAAGTCTATCCAAGGCTGGTGTCATGTGATATGGGTGTGGTTGAGTCCCAGCATTATTGCGGGGGGGCTAATTATGAGAGACCTAGACTGAAGACCAATAGCAATGAGAGTAAATAGCACAAGCAGTCTACAAATGATGCTGCCTGTCTCTCTGACTGACTTTCTGTGAAGCTGGTGACACCTGTGAGTCACTGGTCTACAAGCAACTTTTTTGCAAAAATGTCATGCCTGGGGGAGGAGCCTGGGACCCCCCCCCCCACCCAAACATTGGAACAGGGGCACAAATCCCAGGGGCTGCAGCCATTAGACCGCTGATTATGATGGCACCAGGCTGTAATCTGTAATAGACTCTGACACCTGATTTTCCCCGTTACAAATCCCCGCTCGCAAATGGCTCCGCGCCGCTGTTTGATAAGGGGGCGATTGGATTGGAATGAAAGATTAGCCATGAGACGAAGCTCCAGGGACGCATGCCCCCTGCCCCCAGCGCGGCCCCCCACGGTGATTACACAGATGAAGACAGCCGTTTTCACGCTGCTGCTTAGCGCTCGCTGTCCGGCCAAAGAAGATTAAATTAGTGGATGAGGCACGTCTATCCACAGGTTAGCGGCGTGCGCTGTGCAGAAGGCGAAGGCCAATTTTGACCGGAAGGAATGAGGGAATGAATAACGTACACTGCACCCCACAAGCGCTTTCTGGCTTGGGCATCCGTACCTAAAGGAATTCTTGGGTCGTGTTTAAAACCAGGGACAAAAATCACACCGATGTACGCCATGTAGACACACAAGGAATGAAGAATAGGTGGGACGAATCAATGAACACAATGACGGCCAGCTGACTCATCCTACTGGGATGGATGGCAGGCCTGCCCACCCCTTCCCAACTCTCACAGTCATAACTTTAGCTACTTACTGCCTTGTAATAGATTTAATATATTTTTGAGTATTAATAACAAAAAGGAAAGTGCTTTGCATTCTGATTACAGGTAACGTCATGTTTATTGGATTGAACTCTGTAACCCACAATTCCTGTTTCAGTCGCAGGATCGGACGTGCTGCTTTAGCCGACTTATTATTTTAACAATAAATAAAATATCCTTATATCCATTTTCTATACCTGCTTGTCCTGTGCAGGGTTGTGTGGGTTCTTATATTATCCTGGAAGTTATGGGCGCAAGGAAGGGAATAACCCAGGACAGGGCAATGAATAAAATATCCGGCTCTAAAACGGGTAGCAATTGTAAGTGACTTTGTATAGAAAACGCTGGCTAAACAATTAGTGTGAGATGGCACAGAAAACATGGATATGTGGCATTCTGGCCAGCGCGAAACATTAAGGGTGTGGGAATACAGGTTTAAAAAGCTGCCAGGCCTGAGAAAGATGGCCCAAAATATCCCATCTTGTCCCCACCCTGGGGATTCCCCACCTCTCTACCAGAGGCATTGTACAGCAATGAATATGTTTGTTTAATCTCATATTTACTTTACAAAAGAAAGAAATCATCGGAATCAGCTAGCAGTGAGCCATTTCTGCCTCGTAATATTTCTTTTCTCTTGAAATCTGTCCTGTAGTTACATTCCCTGATATTTGGTTGCCTTTCTTATGTGGCATATGGTAGGCTTAATATTTTCTTTGTTGGAGTCATGTTTTGTATTTTATGCGACTTGTATGGGATTCAGTTTTCGGAAAGCTCTTTGAAATCCCTTTTTTGACAGATGAAAGCGACTTCGTCTGTCACTGCCTCGTTTGTGTTGGACATAAACAGTTTTTTTTTTTTTTTCTGAGTTCTGCCGCGTCTCCGATTTTGGTGACAAATGCTTCCCCGTGCTGTCAGTGTTTTGCCGCTCAGGCTTTCGTGTGCGGTTTACCAGGCCCCCCCACTTTCTGCGGGGTGCGGGGGGGGGGGGATCTCTGTCACCACCAGCATTTCACAGTGCTGAAGAGCGTGCCAGGTCTCTGGTGGTTTCAGAAAACTCATGTACAAGGCTCCCCGCCTCTGTGGAAATATACCTGTTTTTACAAGTCCAACCCTTTATGAAAGAGAGAAAAAACACCTGTGCGGGCTTTTTGTTCTGTGGAACTCGTAAAGTTTTTTTTTTTTTTGGGAAGCCGGAGAAGAGGCTTCCTGAATCACTCAGCACCGTGGCGCCAGCACGCTGGTGAAAGCCGCCTGCCTCTTATACCACAGACACGTTGGTCATGTGACACGTCAGACTGGAGGATCCAGATGTTAATCATCGTCGCTGCTATAATTTAATCCATGTTCTAATAGGAGGGGGGTTGCGGCACCATCGGGTCCATGTGCACAATATCAAACAAACAAAAAACTGTCTTTGAGCCTTATCATCATTCTGTTTTTGTTATTCTATGCTCAGACAATAATAAAATTTTAAATTTTTAAATTTCCCAGGAAGGAGACTTCATACACATAGGCCTATTACAGCGCGAACAAATGTAAAATTGATAGGGACATCTTACACTTACACTTAGGGGGCAGGGGTTAATTAGGGGGCAGGGTTTAATAAGAATATTTTCTTCTTCCTGCTCCTTTTCACTCATGGGTGCAGTGTTATATCAAGGGAAATCACGGTTTGTGTGTATGACAGGATAAATTGTTGGAACTGTTGAACCAAGTGTGAAATAAATAAATAACAAATAATAGTACGGTATTGGGACCAAACTTCCATAAAGAACTAGATTTAAAACTTAATGTGATAATTATAAAGACTTAGGCATACATACTGTTTGGGGCGATATTATTTCTTCTCAACTCTGATATTGTGTTGGCTCCATTTTGAACTATGCTAATGTTTATTTCAAATAGTTGTCCCCAGTATGGTTTAATTTATGTGAATTATTTTGACGCAATCAGAAATGCGCATTTGTGGAAGGAGGTGTTACTTCCCCATGAA
Source organism: Hippopotamyrus pictus (assembly GCA_026781145.1). Classification (NCBI taxonomy): domain Eukaryota; kingdom Metazoa; phylum Chordata; class Actinopteri; order Osteoglossiformes; family Mormyridae; genus Hippopotamyrus; species Hippopotamyrus pictus. The sequence goes on from JAODLC010000050.1 coordinate 3,039,874, forward strand.
ATCGAGCCGGGCACTCAGCTGGACGGCCCCCGTCCGGGTGTGGAAAGCCTCTCCGGGGGAGTCCCACAGAGAAATATTTCCCTGCCAATTCGTGTTGAGCCTGGCGGATGCCAAGGTATAAATGCCAAGTGACTTATTTTCGTGCCGGGTTCGAGTCGAGTGATTTTAGGCATGAATCTGACCCGATGAAAAGCCACTCCGTCTTCCCCCCGTTAAATAAAAACGTTAGCGCTTGGCCCCAAACCGCCGGCAACATTGTAAAATTGTAAAGCGAATGGATTTGTTGTCGTGATCCCCACGTCTTATTGATGGCGCAAGAATATAAAAGTAGCCCGCGACCTGGATATAAAGATCAGGATTTATTACACAGGATCCCCTGAACAATTTCATCAAAAGCCCATTCCACTGTGACATTTTTCCTGCCATAAATCAGGGGAGCGCCGAGTCATCGGTGGCCAGTGGCTGGAGATGGATGAGTGAGCGGGCCGTCAGGTCAACGCAGATTTTTCACTGGCGCAACCTGTCATCACCGTTTCCCCATTCCTCCACCTTTATGAATGGCTCTTTTACCGACTGGAGGTGTTTTTAATTTGTGTTACACGCCAGAGTTGGGTTAAAAAAAAAGAAATCCCCTCCACGTTTAGATTGCACTCACAGACGCAAACTGTCGCATCACAGTTGGCGGACTCTCTTACTTAACTATTTGCTTGAAGTGTAAGATGTCCTTATCAATTTTACGTTTGTTCGCGTTGTAATAGGCCTATGTGTATGAAGTCTCCTTAATCCTGGGAAAGATGCACAGCGGTGTCATAGGTTCAAAACTTTTTCCTTAATTGTTGTAAAAGTATGCCCATTGATTTGCACCTTCAGAGCATGCAGCGGAATCGGGTGCATAAGCTACTCCAAGTCTGGTTGTTACCGGCAATTAGTGGAGATTCACTCGGTCGATTCCTGTGTCTAATTTCATATAAAAACGACATGGAGATCTTTATGTTTTCAATTGATTCAATCAAAGACTTTAGCAAGGTACTTTCACACGACACTGTGCTAATCAGGATCCGTGCGGCACCGTGGTGCTAATGACGACTGCGTTAATTGATCCCTGTGAATCTCGCAGGCACACCCGTTTAGCGAAAGCAATATGTCAGATGTGTTTGACAGGATCTTTCCTGTCAAAACGAACATCTTGGGGGAATATTAACTTTATCGTATTTTTTTCTTCTGCTTTAATACCACCTAATTGATTCAGAGAACATCTCCCATTGGTATAGTTTGAGAAGCTCCAACCTGTCAGCTGGCATCGTGTCCAAAACTGAGAACTAGTACCTGACGGGAGCCATATAGGGACACCTGGACCTTGGTTATCCCCAAATATTGAACTGGTGAGTTCTCCACACAGCCAAAAAAAATTGAAAAGCATGCCAGACATGTGACCAAATGTTGCAATGCTGATTTCTACTTTGTTCCGTATGTCCTTTTCTCCTGAGACCCGATGAAAAAAAAAAAAAAGTATCCTTCAATTTTAGGTTATTTGTGATTTTCTATGTCTTTGGAGGAAATAAGACATCTTACAATTTTAATTTTTTTCAAATTAATTTTTATTTTTAATTTCACAGCATGTCCTCTTTAGTGTCCAACAGGAATAAATATGTTTCCTTACATCAGTGAAAAGATAGATGCAAAAACAAAATGTCCACTACAGTGGACATAAATGAATGGGTGAGGTCTCAGGAGGTTAGAAGTACAAATAATTTAATGAACAGATCTTCAAAAGTGGGCTACAAAGTCCTCTTGACATTGTAAGAGAAAGTTCCTTTCTCAATAATCTTTTTAACGTATTTACTTTTTATATGTGAAAGTTGCAATTCAATTGGAAGTTCCGCAGTATGGCTATAGCCCGCATTGTCAGACATAAATGGGTGAATCCAACACGCTGACAGTGTCCTTTTAACCCCACGCAGATGTCCCCCATGTTTCATCTCCTGCTGATAATGTTGCCCCTTGGTCACCTTGAACGCACAGGTCAAGTGCTTTGACAGGCCAAGTACGCTGGGCAGTACCTGGGTAAACCTCCGCTGCGCACACAAGCAGTGTTCGTGTCTTTGTGGGGTTCGTCCATTAACTCCCATGGGGAAAAACCCTAATCCCAACAACGACAGCCTTACTCCATACCCAGCCCTAACCCTAACCCTGCCCCTTACCCCATACCCAGCCCTAACCCTAACCCTAACTCTTACCCCATACCCCATACCCAGCCCTAACCCTAACCCTAACCCTAACTCTTACCCCATACTCCATACCCAGCCCTAAGCTTAACCATAAGAAACCAAACAAAACACTTTTGGCATATTTAGTTTTATGATTGCACAGATCTTTTTTAAAAAACTGAGGTTATCCTTGTGAAGATGGAAAAAATGTCCCCACAAGGCAAAAAGTTATAGGTCTTGTGAGGAAATCTGGTCCCCACAATGTTGTAATTACAAAATCGTACATGCACAGATGCGTGCACGCCCGCACACACACTCACACACACACACAAAGTGGGTGAACCAGCACAGACCAAGAAGCGGATGGGAAAGAAGAGGTCAGACCTCTGCCATAAAAGCCACCTGATTTACTGTGCGACTGCATTTGAAGTGTGGAATGAGGCATTTGGGCTGGGGAGGGGGGCTAATTCACTCAGCTGCCTTTTCCTATGATCATCTGTCTGCAGACAGGCTCCTGAGCAGCTGCAGGGAGCGTCTGCCTGGTGTTGGCCATCGGAGACCCCCCTGACTGAGGGGGTCTCCCCAGAACCGCTGACTGACACCAACCTCCTGCTTTTTCCCTCCATAAAGCCAGTGGTTTATTTTACAATTTTCTTAAGTTATAAATGGTTTAGCTCATTAAACATTAATCTTATGTGCAAATTAAGCTTGAAAATGCAAAATGGTTCTGTTTGAAGGGGAGTACCAACTCCGGTTCGGATTTAATAATAGCAGAATGTTGGATCATCTGTTCTCTGTCCTGTTCTCAGTCCAGAGCCAAATGTTGTCTACTTGTCCTACCGGTTATCTAGTCTGCATGAATATGCTTCTATGTGGCTTCTTTCAGCCAGTCAGGGTGACTGTTTGACGCTACTGGATTTCGAAATTTGCCTCCAAAAGGTCACGCTGAGTCATTTTTTGTATTCAATGTAAATGTAAATTTAAAGTTTCAGAGAGCAACCTTATGTCCAATAAGGGAATTTTAAAAGTGTACATGTTTTCTTAATTTGTATTGTTAAAATGCTCAAATTTATTCATGACATTTAATTGTTAATTTTAATTCTACTGAATTCACTACTTCCATTCTCAGTGATAAAAGGATCTTTCTCCTTCTGTAATTAACTTTACTACATTAATAATTTTGTACATAAATTAGCTGTGAATAATAAGCCAGAACGTTTGCTGTAATAGAGCTTCAATAATTATCTTTTTTTTCCCCCGTGGGAGCAATTAATTAACGCACCTCTGTGTTATAATATCACTGGGTGTTTTTTTTTTTTTTTTTTTTTTTTATCAGAGTTGAAATTAACTCTTCAAATTGGAAGTCCCTGTGGATTCATAGCATAGCAGCTTGCTACCGTGCAAAGCGCTGTAACGGCTGGGCACGTCGACGACAATGAGTCAAGCCTTCAAGGGGACCCCGGAACCCTAACAGGTGTTAATCGCTCACCGATCCGGACGATGCGCCGCACAAAGCGAAATGCACAGACAGTGGGTTTGTCTGTAAAGCCCCGGAAAGCGGCACATTGCATGAGCGTGCCACAAGAGATGAGAAAGCAGCTCGTCACCAATAATTTTGTATGCCGTACCATCAGACGTGAGCCTCAGCACACGAATAAGCACCACTAGCCCTTGGCTAGAGACTAAAGTATGAGTTTGCATGCAGACAGACAGAGGAGGAACTGGCGTCAGAAATGTTCCTTTCTAAGCCCTGCTGGGCAAGTCAAATCTTGCGGGCCACTTAGCAACAGGTTCCTCTTCATCTTTTCATCTTTTTTTTTTTTATCTCTGGTGATGTTTATGATGTAAGCTACCTACCACTTAGGACCTTGATACCTGGTAAACTGCACGATGGCTTCACATAATCCCACATTGCGGATTTTCTCGTTCTTCTCAACCTCGCTAGGAT
>JAODLC010000050.1:3049820-3094503 GCA_026781145.1 Hippopotamyrus pictus
GGGGGCGGGGGGGGGGGGGGGGGGCGGAGCACAATGTCTCGTTTTGAGGGGTATGGACCATGAAAGCCCCCCATGATGCTGACACTGGCTAAAATTTATTCCTTAACTTGCAGACACCCCCTCTCCACTTCATGTAGCATCGCAGGAGAGGAATGAATTATCCAGGGGGCTGCTAGATTTTCTGGATCCCATGAAAGTATATAATACTGAGCCCCCAAACCAGACCAATCCAATTATGTTCCAATTTTTTTAGACCTGTTACTAAGTCTCATTTGTCCCACCCCTGCTTTTATCCTTAATGTATTTATTCTCAAACAGGGTTTGTGGATATTTCAACTCATTTGATTGGGAGAAGTGTTTATGTTCCAGTTGTAACTGAGAAGCTCCAAATTCACAAACTGGGGTACATTTGCCAAAAACTAACTTACTAACGATGTTAGCAACTCACATAGTTGGAACCAGGCAACTGAATGGTTTTAACCATGAAAGTTACTAACTGGAGCTGTTAGGGGAACGTATCACCAGTCAGGAACCTGCTGTTGCACCTATGTATAAATGAGTATAGAGACCAGACCCAGGCGAGTCACTCTGCGGGGAATCACCTGCCAAACCGTTTTTAATCTCCCTTACCGAGTCCAGTCTCAGCCTGGCGTCTGTCCTCCTTATTCCCATGTATTTTCTGTGTGTGTGTTTTTCAAAACATTTAAACTCACAGCATCTTAAGTCCTCCAGCAAGTCTGATCCTGACCGTGGGTGAGTTTTGTTCCCAGCCACAATTAGCTAACCTTACCTTAGCCTGCAGCTAAAACGTGTCTAATGGACAAACCCCCACCTGAGCTGCCCTGTTGAGCTTTTATTTTGGGGGGAGAAGTGGGAACTGAAGGGGGGGGCAGGGTATGCTTTTGAAGCCTTTCCTCTACACAGGGATTCATTGTGGCCTGAGGCCGTTTGATCTTAAACTAATTGACTTAATGATCTCACCGCGGGGGTAATTGGGGCGGCGCGATAAGACTGCGAAGTCCGTCTTGGTTTCTTTACTCGGTGCTTTGTGACTCTGACGGCTGAGGTTTCCGTTAAACCTCTGTGAAATCCCCTCCCCCCGCCCTTTTTTCTACCACATCCTCTTATTACTTGGTTTTAATCATTTGAAATATTCATCTAAGGAAAATCGGTGTCCACCTCGACCGGCGGTCGTACGCAGAAAACTGCCAACAAACTACTGTCTGCGGGGTATTTTTCGTTAAAAATTTTTGATTGTGTGAGATTTAACGTATGACGTATGCGTACTATGCCGTCACTTAACATTTCAAGACCTGAGTCTATTTCTTCATTTTCCATAACTGTCGCCAAAGATACATGTAAACCTAGGTCTGTGACCTAGCAGACTCAGATTACTTTTAATATACTTAATTTTTTTATTTTGGTTCTCGGAGAGATCATAAACACGCGGCAACTTCTCTATCAGTATGTCCATCCGCAGCGCGCGCTTCTGCGCTTGTCCCTTTAATGAACGGGAACGGCGCGCGCCTTGACTGGGTCTGCTATTAACTGAGCCAAATTTATGATCAGGCATTCCCCCTGGTGGCACCCCGGCTTATGGAAATGAATGGATAGCAATTAAGTTTAATGGGGAAGTTTAGTACTCATTTAATTTTCACTAGGCAAATTGAATTAAGAGCGCAACGTAATTGCAATTACAGCGATGTTGTCCCGATTCGACTCCCCTGTTTAAGACAGCACTCGTGACATAATGGGAAAATGAAAGCGGTGTAATTTAACCTTCAACCATGTCCGACAGTGACTCTTATTCAGGAATGGAAATATGCCGGCGAGCAACAAAGCTGCAGACATTTCTAGCGCTTTGCGTCAGCCAGACACGACGCTGACTGTCGCCCGAGCAAAAAAAAAAAAAAAAAATCGTCCCCACTCTGGGTCTGATCTTATCTTCTGTCGACACACCTGTGATTCCATAAATACTTCTAGTGATTCCTGGTTATTAAACGTATTGGAACTTCAAAAACAGCCCGTGGTCATATGCCTAATTATTATTCTAGTTATTTAAGAACCTATTTGTTTAGACCCTTCAAAAATGTGTTACATAACCTATAACGTGTATCATGGTTTACCGTGTAATTTATGTCACTGTCTCTACCTATGGTGATGAGCCATGGGTAAAGACCTGTATTTTAGTAAGAATAAACTTAGGCTATTTATACAGTAGCGCGCACTGACTCTAGAGTGCTTGAAGTTCCCATAAATCTTACGTATGACAAGCTGAACTCACCACACCTCTTGGCGTGCTCACCTCTCCCATAAACTCAACGCCAGGTATCCTACATTTTTCCTGTTTTCATTTAGAAATTAGACTATTTCTGTTAAAACCAACTGGATAGAGATGGCTTGTCCTGCCCATCTCCAAAAATTGACAGGGCGCTTAATTTACAAGCTCTTGTAAAAAAAAAAAAATGCGCACATTCAGATCCTGTCACTCAAAATTTCCCGAATTATTCGACAGTAAATAACTGCGTGACACAACGCTGTTGTTCTCAATAAAGCACGTCTATAGCAGACGTTAATCAATGCACTTCTCCACAACCGCGACATTTCCACAGATGTAAATTACTAAGCAAATAATTAATTAAATAAAATGGTAACGCTTTACATTAATTGCATCTATACATATTGTAGGCCTATTCATTATGCATTCATAGAGCATTCAGTACGCGTTTATAATGCATGCATAGAACATTTTTAAGCAGCATGTAAGTATACCATAACATCTTAACATAGCCTACTTTACAGCTCTAGTATAGGTCTATATTAATAACAAACGTTATATGACAACAACAAACATTGTAATTGTATAATCTTTGTTATTAATGTATATTAAGGCTGTTAATGTATGTTAGGATATTTAGGTGTACAGCCAGGATGCGTACGAGTTCTCTACGATTGCATTATAAAGGCTTTACTAAAATACAGTTAATGTAAAACGTTACCAGATAAATAAATAAAAGCGTACACGGAAAAAGTCATAATAGTTCTAGCTCTAGATGGTGGTGCTCGGCTAGACAGTGGAAGCGAGGCTGACGCCTGTTACATAACAGCCTTCACTGCCGCCAGAAGGTCACACCCAGGCAGCGCTCCCGTTTTAGCATTTAAAAAGATAAGCCAGACTTTGACAAAAGGCAGGGAGCTGGGATGAACCCTCCCGGCATCATAATCGTGGCCACTATCCAAGTCACAGCACTCATTTTAATACCCAACGGTACGTCTGAGGTCAGCACAACCGCAACGCCACTTACCTCAGAAACCCGAAACTTTAACACACAGACACAAATCTTAAGTGCATAATTTCGATCAAGGTTTAATTCGCCGTACTTGAATAACTTATACCCCCTCCTAGATTAACGAAGCACAATGCCCGTGTCTTCCTGTCGACATACACTTCTCAGTAACGGTGCGCTCTGCCAGCTTACTCATTCGCAATTACGGACGTTCTTTTTTTAATCATTCAGCCCAGAAGAGGCAGACCTTTGCTTTTTATTTTACAATGAAGAAACGTAGTAAATATCTTATTTCACCTAGAAACTATAATGTAAACAAAGTAATTCAGACACTGTTATGCCATAGTCACATTTCTTAGCCATATGTACAACATCATGTTTCCAAGTAAAATAAACGCTGATTCATCACTTTTAGGAGTCAGTTATGCGTTCCCCGCTGACTACAGTCACTCCCAGCATGATTTGGTTTTCTTTAGCGCACTTTGTTTCTGCGTTTTAATTCAACCTGCAAAGACACACGCGACGTAAATAACCGTAAAGAAATTAGCTTTACTTCGTTTTTACAATAAATAAAACTGGGGTTTTTTTCGAGCACATATTGTGGACTAAGCGGTAGCCTTTACACCGCCAGTGTTTACGTAGGATTCTGCCACAGCACGAAGACCTGTTGGCCAGTTAGCTGAACTGGTGACTCTGAATTGCTCTTAATGTATATGAGTGTGTGTTCTGCGATAAAATGACGCGATCCGTGTCCCTTACGTGTGTACAGCTTTATATTAGCACGTAGCTTCGGCAAGTGTATCAAAAGTTTATTCTTTTTTTAAGAACTGTACTGATAGTCTGCACAGTCGTAGAATTAAGCTGTCTTGTGTTCCTAAGCTGGTGCCGAAATGGAAAATCTCCTTTCATGTATACAGTGGTCATGCATACTCGTTCTCTACAATTTTTTTTTAATTTATTATTATTATTATTATTATTATTAATAATAATAATAATAATAATAATAATAATAATAATAATAATAATAATAATAATAAAACCGTGGCATAATCTGTTTCAGTCCCGAAGCGGTTTTTAGTTTAGCATTCAGAAACCTGACACTGGTTAGTTTATAATTTAGGTGACGGACAATATTAGTATATAGGCTACATGTCACCACAAAAGTATCAAAGAAACTTTGATCGTGCTTACATAATGTAGTAGGCTTTATAACGGTGACTGGCTAACAAACAACTGTCAACCGAGGTCGAATGACAACTCATACAGGTCAACCTTAAAGTTAACGCTAAAATGATGAGAAAGAGTAGACAGATGCACACGCGGCGCTGTGTTTGGTCTGTTTCACACGCGGCGCTGTGTTTGTTTGTTTCACATGCGGTGTTGGAGTACGGAATAAAATTAAAAGAAAAATCAAAGAGGTGCGACAGTTTTTTGTTGCGTTGGTGGGATTCCATCCGCGAAATTTAAAGAAACTATTTTGAAATTGTCCAAGTAACGGAATTACAAAATGTTTAAGAAACTATTTTTATAAAACTGTCATTTTACAACTTGTTACTTAACTTAGTTTTGATTTTAATAAACAAAGAGGCATATAAAGCCAAATAAACGCAAACAGCGGTAATACTCCGTGGTTTCCCCGCGCTTCGTTTACCGGCGACTCCGTCGTTCCCCCACGACGGCCCACGGTGTTATGGCCATAAGGAACACTAGGCTACCAGCCGCAGCTGAGGGTTAATAAGTGGGATTAACCTGCTCTTCAGACACAAGTGGCCAGCCAACCCAGAGGGCTTCCTCTGGAGTCCCGAGGGCTTGTTCCCCTCCGCCCCCCACCAAAAGTGCACAAAGTCATCTCAGTGTTTCTGAATTGTTCGGTTTCCCACACCTCCCCAAAAATGGAAAATATTTCCGGTACCGTAGGTTTACTGTCTGATAGGTTACAGAGATGCAGAATACCAACATCAGCACGCGGACGGTGCCCCTGAGCACGCGGACTGTGCCCCACGAGCACGCGGACGGTGCAGTCTGCCATATCGCGTGACAGTCGCATCACCCTTCGCACTTTAAACAGGCGTTCGCTATTTTAACACAAATGCCCTTTAAATTCATCGAGACATAGGCCTATTTCGATTTCCAGATGTCTTTTTCATTCAGAAATTTTAATTAGCGTCCCTTACGCGATATACGCTATATACTCTTCAGCTGCATATCTGTTCCAGTCGCAACACGCCTGGGAATTTAATCCAACGGCCACCTACTGACAATCTTTTTAACAATAAAATGCATGACGTGACAAATTAGCCTTTAAAAATATTTTCGTTGTACCGATTTATCTAGGCCCATGTCGTTCCTCTGAGTCAGCGTTCATATTTTAACCTATTATCTCAAGAAAAACTCAGGTATTGTACAAGATCTTAAACTGCACGCTTACAGAAAGGGACTGCACCAGTTAAGTCTCTTCAACTGAATGTTTACTGCGCCATAGTCAGAAACCCACGTCGATATCAACTGCTAAATGACAGAAGAGCCGTTTTTTTATCTGTTGTACAAGAATCCATTAACACCTTGGGTAAAATGTAGGGCAATAGCTAGAATCTTTTAAATACATTACTTATCATGAATGTATCGATTTGTTTCCTTCCTTTACTGTTACGCAGTCACACGTCAGCTCACATACAGGGCTAGTTTCGTGTAGTTGTAGAAATTTCATTTATTTGGAAACGATCAGACCCCTTGCGAAAATTACCCCGTACATCAAGCAAAACTCGGGCCAGAGGTGCGAGCAAAAACCACGCAGTTAGCGGCTTTACTCGTATTTATAATACTTTGCACAAGCATTTTATTATTTTTGTGTACTTTTACTTCATAATGATCCCCATAAGCTTTAAACATCTGCCTAGACACAACAGGTGCAGATTTCAATATGTATGTTATGCGGGTGACTAACGGAAAATCACTTATCCGCGGTTTTAGATATTTTTAAACAGGATCCCCGCGTGCCGTTAACTTCCAATACGAACTATCATAATCATAGTTTTTGCATTTAAACTGGTTTAAATTGGTTTGCTTGCATTTTCACGATTTTGAACTTCACATAATTTTGATGGCTATTAACGTGCATATTTACACTTATACTGTCTGCCAAATATTCAGAACATTTAGACACTTTTTATTACTAGATCAGAAAAACTTGACCATTACGACATATCAAAGAGCAGCTCCACGTGTCCTTAGATTGTACTTAAATTGCAGTTAAATGGCCTGTCCTGAGCGAGTGAGTTATTTTCACTCAGAGACAGCGGAGCGCCCTCCTCAGGTGGTCAAAGGTATTATGCCTACTAATTTTAGAAACACTGCAATACATTTTAAAGCCTTGATTTCAAATCATATTAAATAATTCTTCAATATATTATAGGCGTATTATCTACAAATCCAAAAAAATTTAATAGTGAAAGATATGATTGTATTTGTCGGTTGTAACTTTTAACTCTATTTTCTGACAGTGTTTCACTTCAGTCAGACGCTGCATGGTTGACTATGAATGCAACAGAAGGCAGTATCAAAGAATGATTGGAAGACTCGTTCCGTGAACGTCATAAGATCTGTGTATTCCTGCTACTAATCCTAAATACGTTAAATAATTCAAACAGAAATCCTTTCCTTAAAGCCTATCTCAATATTGTGACCATTGTATAATACATTTTAATAATTTGACGCGCTTAAACACATTAATTGCAGCTATCCAATGCCAAACAGTGTTAATTGTAACGGCGATTAAATTCGGTCTTGCAGCAGATGTAGGCCTACTCATTTAACTAGGTGTCTGTATCGTACTAATCACCAAGTACATGCTCGTCTTTTTGTGGCCGCATGGGGGCATTGTTGTGGAGCGTATAAAGATTTCTCGTGAAAATAATTTACTCGTAAATTTTATTCATAAACGCCCTTTATGAGCGATAGTACCCCCCCCATTTTCAGTATCTGTTTTCCGTTCCTTTGGTTAATTTATAAATCAGTTGCTAATAAACTATAAATCAGTTGCTAATAAACTATAAATCCGATTTTTTTGGTCTATCCATACCTGGCCGTTTATATTAATTAAGAACGCGATAAGCAATGCTATTTATTGGTTGGTTTATCTCCTTATTCCATCATTCTTCATTTTATTGACATTATTTGCATGTGCGCATCTCCTATTAATGTTTTTTTAATTATGATACAAAACAAATCGGGAAACAAAAAATTGCATTAAAGCTCAGATTGCATCGGTGTGTCCATATACAGGGCAGTGTAAGCTGCTGTTAACTAATCAATCTGACTCAATTCTTCATTTGCTTAAACTTTTCATTCCATTAGATCGAGACTGTAACTGCGAGTGTAACCGCAGTTCTTCTTTGTTGCTTAGCAACAACCTCTGATCAGAGACCGGGGGGTAGCAGTTTCTAATTATATGGGTGCGCACACTGCTCCCCAGTCCAGTCCTACGAGTTCGTATGCGAGCTGGGCTTTGGCAGGGTTTTATTTTTTGGGCGATAGTGCGAGAGCCATAACATTTTATCGTGTGATTGTCTCTCGAAGACAGTTCGAACACATGTCGCACTACAATGTCGCATCTATACAAAATTAGTTACAGCACAAGACACTTCCATTCATATATTCTTCAATTTAATAAATCAATGGATCCTGCTGGGAGATTTTATTACTAATTTAATTTGCGTTTACCCCCTTCCTTTCTTTCTTGAGCTAATTTTTCCAGCTTCTTTTTTTACTTGCCCGCGCTTCCCACTAGTTTGTCTTCTGAAACCGCATAATTAAAACTTCCACTCGTGTGACGCTTGAGTCGTTTAACCGTCGTGTCTCAGGCGGCAACAAAATCGCGGGTGTTGGACAGAACATTGCAATCCAACTGATTTGTTATTGGTACTTAAAAGTTGCCCACTGGAGTAGGTATCACCCCCAATTACATTTCAATATTTAATAGTTACTAAATTGCCCATAGGTGTGCATGTGTGAGTGAATGGTGTGTGAGTGTGCCCTGCGATGGGCTGGCCCCCTGTCCAGGGTTGTTCCCTACCTCGTGCCCATTGCTTCCGGGATAGGCTCCGGCCCCGCCGGGACCCAGTAGGATAAGCGGGTTGGAAAATGGATGGATGGATGGATGGATGGATAGATATTACATACTCAGCGGATAAAATAACAAACATATCATGGTTTGCTGCTGGTTAGGGATCCAAGCCTATGTCCGGATAATGTTCGGCTCCAATCCCTTGCCTGGCAGAGTAATCATGTGAGCCCTTGAGTAAGGCTTTGAACCCACCAACTACTTCAGAGGTAGTGGATGCTGGCCTACTGTGCACTCTGACCCTAAGTTTACCTTTGGATAAAAACATTTGTTAAATAAACAAGTGTAAACTCCATTGAGGTTGTATCTTTACCAATCAATACATGAGATAATTTGGTTTTGGATTTCACAAGGTATACTGAAAAAAAGATAGAATAAACAGGGTGTCCTTCGCTAAATATTAAAGGAGAGTTGCATTAAATGTAAGTATGGTAGCAAATTGGAAAGAAATAGTTTAAAAAGACAACAGACACACATTCTGAAAATTCTTCACCAGATTAATGGTGCTGGCAGTTTTGTTTGTTTGTTACAATAACAAACAATTAGGATCGGAACCTAGTTAGTGCCAAGACTACTTTTCACCAATTTCCCATAATTTTGAGTCCTGCGTAATCTAAGTCACCAATGTAGTGTATTTCCATATCAATAGACATTTGAAAGGTGCAACAAAAAAACTCCCTCAGCACCTCAGGTTCGTTCATATTAATTGGGACTTCTTTTATAAACCAGGAATGTTTCATTTGTCCAGCCCTCTTCATCAAAGGGCTTCACATGAACTGCTCCCAAAATTAGGGCTTGTTCCTCACAGAGACAAACCCCCTACTTTCTAAATGAAAGGTCGAGGGTGCCGAGTCGAGGGGGAAAACTTCAAATCAGAATTTCTTAGCAAATGGTTACCTCATAGGTGGAGTCCCATTTTGGCAACAAATTGCATTCACCGGGTAGGGCTGTGTTGCCATGGCGCTGAATTAACCATTTTCACTGTGTATATGTCAACATTAATGACATGATTTACAAGGTTTGTAAGATGCTGCACCTTCATAACAGCAGAAGGTAACCCCGGTATATCCTTGTACACATAGCCACGTTCAGACATCATTTATAGATTACTTATATGACACCGGCTGTCAATAATCCCATTCATCTTCGATCGCTTGATTCTCATACCCATGACTTCCTGTGTTACTAAAACACTTGATGTAACTATAATTTTCAACTATTTTTATGTTGCACGTGTTATAAGAATACTCACAAACATTTAAATATTTTGGCATTTACATGCATACATCAAATTTACCTAAAATATATCATGCATTAATTTTAGTGCCAACCAACCAATTCACTTCAAGAATAGTCTAGACTAAGCTAACAAAACAGAGCTTCAAACCTCGTAATTCTGCACATTATCAGTGGACGCGTCTATTGGAAGATGAATTGCCCTATCTTTCATTCTGCGGAAAATTCACCAAAACCGCGACTTTACCGGGGGGTGGGGGAAGCTGCTCATCACACTGCCCACTCCTGTTTCCACTCGCCCTGCCCCCACATAAAGCGAGTTACCGCCCTTTGCTTTTCTCCGCAACCAAGCATGACTACCAGGCCGAGCGTATCTGCCGCCCTGTAATCTGGGAACTGTAGTCCTTGGCGATTTAATCGGTTTTTGAAAACGACCGCTCACCAAATACAATTCCCATATCAACCCTCGATGTAGAGGGCTCTTCTACCCCGTGCAAAAGCAAAGGGAGGTAAACCCGCCTACAAAATAAAAATATTTTTAATGCATCGGGTTTAAATGATTTTACAGTCAGCTTTATATATATGAAAAATATCAACGCGGTACTAGAGAGAGAATTGCAACAAATAGCAGTGCAAGGTGCCGTGTGGCTGCAAGGTTTCCAAAGGGGGCGTGAATAGGCGTTGATTTTCGTCAGATGTTTAAATATGAATGGGTTGGTCTTCAGACGGGGACAGTTTTTTTGTAACTTCGATTGGATACAAATTAGCAATGTTCGCATACAGGAACAAAATACGATGAACGGAACTATAGCAGCAACGCAGCCGGAGGCTGAAGAGGCCGGATATGTCTGCTTTGCACCGTTATTCTAGGGGGTTGATCGCGCTCGGATTTGGCACCGCCCTTCCTGACGGGAGGATCCCCTAGTCAGGGAGAGAAACCTTAGCGGTCGGAGGAGCTACGCCACAGCCTAGCAGTAGCCATTCGTGGAAAAAAATAGGCCGTCCTTCTTCGGGCTTCAGCCAGCCTCTGATTCCATACCGTCCGGCCTTTTTTCTTAAACAACTCCTCTCCGATCTTATTAATGCAGGATGAGTGGTACGTTACCCCCTCCCATCCGTCTCCACCCCTCCTTCTTTCTGCCACTTAGCTAAACCCTTGAAAGATTTTTTTGAATACTATTTCCATTTCTTTACTATTTTTCATTTGACCTGGTATTTGGGCAATATGTGAAAGAGACAGCCTCTTTTGGGGTGTTAACCTTTACTTCGTATCCATTGGATCGGCTTTGCAACCACGCGTTTTCATATGTTTTGTTATGTAGGTTACAATGTCAAGCGACAAAATGACTGATATTCACTTTCCAGTCTATAGTTCTCCCCGAAGGCTGCATAATATTCATTAATGTCGTTTTGAAACTTTTATTTTTTTTGTTTCAGATAAAAAGGAAGCGATGGCGACAGATGAGGGGAAGGCGTCTGGCGGTGATTATGGCAATAAAGGCAAAACTTCAGGTTCACAGGTAAACCCAGACTGTCATCGCTGCTAACTTGACGTCGATCGCCCCCCACCCCTTTCGCCATCGAGACACCCCGTCTTTAAATGCACGAATAACGCGACGTGTCAGCGTTCGAACTCAATTCGCTGGTAGTTTTAACTATCGCCCGATTTGCGGGCTGGATTCGTGCGCTGCTCACCAGTGAAGTTTACGGCAGGAGGCGAGCAGTAGCCCGCTTATTGTTGTAACAATAGAAATACGGCAAACGGAGAGTTGAGATGAAGGAGGGAGGCGTTTGTGGACGTGTTGCAACAACAAATAACGATTACCTAAACAATCTTATTCCTGTTCAATATAACCCAGTTGTTCATCAGAGAATCTGTGCTGGGTGAAATCTCTTGGGAGATAAAAATGCATTTTAACGGCTTTAATAGCTTGTTAGATACAACATACAATATTTTAAGTAAAGCTTCTTTATTCTTTGCCGAACATGTAATTCACACACCCACTCTCTTCCTGTGAGCCCGCCCACATCTTGCTATGTGTATGTTTCTTTTTTGCTTTTTTAATTTTTCCATGTCGATAGGATGCACAGCCGTCTCCCCTTGCGCTGCTCGCTGCCACATGCAGCAAGATCGGCGGCGAGGGGCAGCTTGCGGGACAGCAGCAGTTCATCATCGACCCGAACCAGGGGCTCGTCCAGCTCCAGAACCACCCGCAGCAGCTCGAACTCGTCTCTGCGCAGCTTGCGGGCGGCGGTTGGCAGATAGTGACCACGCCGCCCTCCGGGTCTAAGGATAACGCTGCACTGAGCGGCGGCGGTAGCACCGCCGGCAGCAACGACGGGACCCCGTGCAAGAGAGTTAAAGCGGCCGGACTGAGCAATGCGTCGGCAGGACAACAGCAGTACCAAATCTTCCAAGTTCAGAACATGTCCAATCCCACAGGCAGTATTCAGTATCAAGTAATACCGCACATTCAGACCGCAGATGGCCAGCAGATCCAGATAAACACGGCGAACGCGTCCGCGGTGAACATGCAACCCGATCAGATTCAGCTCATCCCCGCGGGAAATAACCAAGTGATCCTCGCAGCTCCGAACCGGGGCGCCACGGCCACTAACATCGTCGCTCAAAACGCGGCGAACGCTGCGGTTCCCCTTCAGATTCGACCGGGGGTGTCTTTCCCTCTGCAGCTGCAGGCAATCCAGGGCGCCCAGACTCAGATGGTGACCACGCTGCCTATCAACATAGGCGGAGTCACGCTGGCACTGCCCGTGATCAACGCTGTGGCGGCAGGGGGAGGGTCCGTCCAGTTGGCTCAGCCTACAGACGGCGGGGTTTCCAATGGTACTCAGCTGGTGTCCACGCCCATCTCGGGCGCTGGTAGCACGGCGGGGGAATCTACTACGACCACCTGTGCCGGGACTCCCAGCAGCGATACGTCGGATTTCAATACGGCCCTTTCTGTTTCGGGTGCTGTCGTGCAGAAAGGCCAGCCCGCCGACGCGGATGGTCCGGGTCAAATTCAGACGAACGGGATCCAGGCGGCGCAAGACCAGCCGGCTCAAATCCAGCAGGTCCAGATCGTGGGGCAGCCCGTGCTGCAGCAGATCCAGGTTCACCCGCCCCAGCAACAGCTCGTCCAGGGTCTCCAACCACAGGCGATCCAGTTGCAGCCGGGCCAGACCATACAGACGCTCCCACAGCTGCAGGCACTGCAGAGCCCGGCGCAGGTGCTCATTCGGGCCCCGACCTTAACCCCCTCCGGGCAGCTAAGTTGGCAGACGGTGCAGGTCCAGAGCATCCCGCAGGTGCAGGCCGCCGGGGTCCCGCAGCAGCTGGCGCTAGCCCCGGTCACCTCCAACGCCGGCGGAGCCGCCTTTGCGCAGATCGCCCCCATCACCTTGAGCGGGACGCCGATCACACTGAACGCGGCGCAGCTCAGCCCCGGACCCAACATCCAGACCCTGAACATCGCCAGTCTTGGAGCAGGGGTGCAAATGCAGGGGGTGCCCGTCGCCATCACAGGGGTGCAAGGTAAGGCGCTCTTTTCAGTAAATAACCTGATTGGGTAGCGTATCATTCAAGTGATGAATAGATAGATACCTGCTTAGTTTAATTTTCACTTCATTTTGAGGTATTTTGTGCGATTTTACTTTACGGAAAATGTTTATAAGTAACATTTTCTGCATTCAATATTCGTTATATGCGTTATATTTGCGACAGCATCAGACCTATTTTATTTATGGCCTTTTAACGGTATATAAAATAACTTGGCTGTAAGACATAGGATTTTATTTTTATTGTGGTCCATTCCTTGACTGGCACTTTACCTGGTAAATCCCAGTGAGATTTAAGATGTCTTTTGTAATAGAGTCCTGACCTAGACAGCCAATAATAAAGGTAAAGTCCACAGTTTTGGATGTTATATTTTCAGCCCCCCCCTCCTCTGAAATTCTCTTTGGGTCTTTTGTGCATCCCTGAGGACACGTGGTTGGTGAGCATGACCGGGGTCTGGCTGGTGGAGGAGGAACCTTCCAGTCTGCTGGGTGATTAGGTGGCTCCCCCCGGTGTCCTGTCAGTTCTGCGGGGGCTCTAGCAGTTAATCCCTTTATGGTCAGATTGAGAAGTTTTTAAATTAAACTTCTAATAGGGATCAGTGCTTGTGTACATCCCTTGGCTTCTGAAAGATAATTTGGTGGAGTTCCTCTATAATACAATGTTTTGTCAGTTTTGGGGTTTATCAGGCCTCTGTTGATATGAGTCTACAGAAACTTTATTGTAGTTTAGTGCCTCTATTAAAGTGTGAGCAAAATGCAGGTTTCTTTGACCTTTTTGTATTTGTCATTGTTTTCTGCAGTTATTAAGGTTATGCCTTACTTCACGGTGATGTCACGCACAACACCATATCTTCACTCTAATTTCCATGGTTGATGGTAAATTCACCCATATGCCTGCATGACAGGCTGGCAAATTGTGGTGTCTTCAGGGATGTGGGACTTCTCATTACGTGGAGTCCATGGACTCCTCTAACTAATTGGCTGTCTGGTCTGGTAGCATCGGGATAGTGTGGGCGACCTTTTGGCAGGATCTGGATCAGTGATGCACCACGTCTGCAGCCAGGGAAATGAATGTGTCCTACAGAAGGCTACAGAAGGTGGAGGGTTAGGGTTAGGTTAGGGTTAGGTTCCCATGGATGTTACAGTGTTTCTAATAGTTTGTCTAATTTATGTCTGTAGAGTTGTCTAGACCACACATTGTTAGTGAGTGTAATCATGCAGTCTTCCTTTTGTTTCCTCTATCTATCTATCTATCTATCTATCTATCTATCTATCTATCTATCTATCTATCTATCTATCTATCTATCTCACCCCCCACAGAGTAAGAGAAGCAAAATTACCAGTAACATGTTTTGCGCAAAACTGGAAATCTTGTAATGTGTATTTATGACCTCATCTGACTTTTCAGGCTTTTTACTTTCGCTATTGATGTGTTCATTTCTTTATTATTATTTTTTTTTTACTTAATCATGCTGACAGATTTGATCGCATACAGAAAATCTGCTCTTTTCCTCTATTAATGATGTCAAAGTCAGGTGACATCAAAATGTTAGTTGACATCATTGAACTGGAACTCTGTTACACTTAGACACTTAGCTACAAGTCTTCTCCCCGGGACAGAAGCTTTGTGGTCTGTCTTTGCAAACCGGGAGAACTGCAGCACCCCGACCCTAACCCTGCAGCATTCCGAGTGATTCTGCCCTTCCGCATAGATTCTATTTGAGCTTCTTTTTGAGCCAGAGTCACTAAAATCTGACAGTAAGCTTGAGATCTTAGGATAATATTCAGGGATTCCAGTTAAACGCATAAGGAAAATGACGAGTCTGTGAACGACTGTTCCGGCTGGTAAGTCTGTCCCTCCTCCCTGCAGGACAGCAGCAGGGTCAGGGTGGGGTGAAGGTGCAGCCAACTCCAGTGACGGTTACCGTCGGCAACATCGCCAGTGCGGCAGCCCTGAGCGCCGTCAGCCCCGACCAGACCTCGCGCGTCCAGAGCCCTGCTGAAGAGGGCCAGCCCACCAAGAGGCTGCGGCGGGTGGCGTGTTCCTGTCCCAACTGCCGTGACGGCGAGAGCAGGTTAGTGTGGCTCGCTGGGCCTCAGGGCGGGGGAGGGGAATGCTAAGCTAATGCTATCGTATGGGGAACTCGTGAAGTTAGGTTAAGCGAAGGCTAAAGATGCTGTTGTAGTACAATTGAACTTGGGCTGCAAAAAAGTGATATTTCGATTGTCTTGTCACATGATTAGTCTGTCTGCTGATCCATTATTGAGCCAAAAATGCAAATACTTGAATGAAAGAACATCAAGAGATATTTTTAAAGACAGAGTTGTAATAAAAAACTTTGAATTAGATTTTTTATTAAAAGTGCGAACACAATTGGGTACAGTTAACCCAAACAGCTAGTGTGAATAAGTAGCCAAATAGTAGCATAAATTGCTAACTTTTGTGTTATTAAAGGCTTATATAGCATACAGTACAATGTAATTATTATTTATGTATCACTTTGGATGTTAATCATCGTGGTAAATGCAGAACTGAGACGTCTCCGTTAGATGTGTTTCAGGGCACGAGAGTTTGGTATCTTTTTGGACTGAGACTAACGGCGCCTGCATAAGAATTTGATTGGGTGGCCCTCAGCGGCCAGTTATGTTTGTTGGTGTATCCAGGGGTGAAACCTTCCAGCTGGGGGTGGCGTTTGGGGTGGGGGACGGTGCCGGTGGATCGGTCGGCCAGATTTATTGATGTGGGGTGGCGACAGAGGTCACCGTGGCTACCGCTTAGCCCCGCCCTTTAGCTACGGACACGCCCCACTCACTCAGCCGGTTACCGTCTCCCAGGAACAGCGATCCGGGGAAGAAGAAGCAGCACGTGTGCCACATGGAGGGCTGCGGGAAGGTGTACGGCAAGACGTCACACCTGCGGGCGCACCTGCGCTGGCACACGGGCGAGCGGCCCTTCGTCTGCAACTGGATCTTCTGCGGGAAGAGGTTCACCAGGAGCGACGAGTTGCAGCGGCACCGGCGGACGCACACGGGTGGGTATGCGCCTAAAGCCGCATGGAGCTGCATGGCTGCTGACACGTAAACACTCCCGCATCTGTCCCCCGGCAGGAGAGAAGCGGTTCGAGTGTCCCGAGTGCTCCAAGAGGTTCATGCGGAGCGATCACCTATCTAAGCACATCAAGACCCACCAGAACAAGAAAGGCGGAACGGCGCTGGCCTTCGTCACCACGGAGGACATGGAGGACACCGTCGACGACGTGCTGGCTTCGCCCAGGATCGTGACCGTGGCGTCCCTGTCCCAGGACTCCAACCCGGCCACGCCCACCGCATCCAGCAGCATGGAAGAGGAGTTTTAGCCCCGCCTGAACTTAACGAGGTCCCGTTTTTTTGTTTCGGCTCTGCGTAAAACGTTGTTGGTGGCTGTTGGGATTTTCTAAACGAGTGTTCGGTGAAGTAGTCATTTTCGAAAGAGCAAAAAGAGTATTTCTATATGACTGAATTAAGCACAAATATGGGTAGACGGGACCCCAGGTCGTGGTAAAATCTCTTGCATAAAAATACAATATTCGTCTCTATGCACAAAAGAGCCGTTTCTGCTTGGGGTTCACAGTCATTACAGCGCAAACCGCGGTATCTGAGTAGGTGGATTTTTATATTCGTGGAGTGGTACGTTTTCATGTAGTACAGAACCGCAGTTTCGAGCTGGTCTAAGTACGTGAGCTCGGAAACAGCCACGGGATGCGGTGGATGCTGGGGGGTGGCCGGGAGGATCTGAGGATCTCTCTTTATTTTAAGCCGTCGGCGTCCGTTTGATTGGCATTCAGGACACCGTGTGCTCTTCCGGTTCCTTTGGCTCTGAAGCTTTTCGTAAAAAGTTCTGATCCAGCGTGCGTCTCGGTGACGAGGCGGGCAGACTCCATCGAGATGGTTCTCTTTTATTGAAGAGTTGGCTGCAAGCTTAATTTCCTTTTGTTTAAGGAAACAAAAAAAAAAAAACAAATACCTTTTTATGTAGAGAAGCACACGTGAATAAGCGAATGATGGCTACCTTTCGATCCGTTGTGAGAATGCACCCCCCATCTCTACAAGAAAACAATCAAGCTTTCTTCTTCTTGATACATTTGGTGAGCGATATGATTGAGACAATCTTTTTGAGATCATGTTTACATTAATGTAAATTACAAATCATATTGTTATATATATAATGAAAAAGCAGAAAATTTTCTTGATGTTTATTAACCTGAAATGTTATATATGTCGTCTGATCATGCTCCTCTGCCTTATAGCATAAACCAGGAGTCCAGAACTTCTCCTTGCAACCCCCCCCGTACCCCTTCTGGATATTTGTTCCATTCCACCACTAGTTCAGCTAGTTGTGCCGGCGGTGGAGGAATCCAAGATGTATGGAATATCCGGGGGGTTTCCATGGAGACGATCTGGGCCCACTGGTATAAATCACAGAAAGTGATAGGATTAAAACCCTGGTTCGGTGAGCGGGGTTTGAACAGGTGGTTAGTGTATACCGACCCCCTCGAACACTTTGCTGGTGCTCAGAGGGACGTTACACGCTGAAACTAGGCTCTGATGTGCAATAATCCCACCCGCCCCCCCGTCGTGTGGAACTGTGTTGAAGTTAATCTTTATTTGTCTTTTGTTTTCGTTTGTCTTCTCGCGTGTCCCATTACGTGTCCACGTTGCTGTCCTCGTGCTCTCTGTCGTGGTTCCCCAAGGATCTGACCCGTTTGGCAGTGTTGGTGTCCGGAGACGTGTTTCTTAAGGAGTTCTAGATATTTCCCAATCAGTCCTGTTCTCAGTTTCGCGCATTTATTAGTGCTGACAGGAGAAATGAGGCTGTGAAAGGCACAGCGAGATTATTGTGAGCTGTCAGTTATAGCTGGGTTGAGCCCCACAGCAACAAAGAAACTAACCAATGGGAAATGGCTAAGCAGGTGATTGACAGCCTACAATAATCCCACCCACCAAGCCGCGTTTGTCCTGTCACTGTATATTAGTAACTGCATTTGGCTAATTTATTTTTGGTGTGTTTACCATCCTCCATTGCATATTGCTTGAAAAAGTGTATTATAATCAAATTCTGAGATTATGTACAGCATGTTTTATTTCTGCTTATAGCAATTGCTGAATTATACCTGTACGGTGCTTTTATATGTGGAAACATAACAGTTTATTTAACAAGCTTTTCCTGTTAAAAAAAATTAAATATTGTTTAAAGCAACATAACTGATACCAAACGATTTAGATGTTTTTTCGTAATATTTTGTGGGACTATTAATTTCTTTTTTTTTTTTTTTTTTTCTTTTTTTTACATTTTCTAGGGACATCTCATTTGTAAATCTTTTTCTAAAATATTTGTCACCATGATGTTTGATAATGGTTTTTTTGCCAGGTTAGCCTCAAAAACTTCAGTTTCTCAATATTTTTAAAGCAGGAGGTTTGTACAAAGATGATTTATGAACAAAATAAAAAAAAATATTGCCTCAATAACACTCGCAAGTAAGTGAATAAATCTGACAGAATTTTATGCCTTTTAAAGAGAACATAAATATTGTGTTTACTGGCAAGGAGTTGCACCCTAGCTTGTACAAGCTTGGTCCACAAGGAGCTGCAATGTGTCTTAAAAGTTTTGAAGATCAATATCATACATAATTTATTCTTTGTAGATGCCTCAAGAAGCATTTAAATGTAGACTGAAAATTGCAGGTTTGAAAAGGTCATTTTTAGGGCAGAAGTTCAACTTATGTTTAAACCTGAAAGCTCCTCTACTTCTGATAAATGTTCCGCTTTGAAGTCTCTTTGTGCCTGATGATATCCAGAAGGCTTTAACCTTTGTGATTATTAAAAAGCCAAATCGCTAACAGCAAAATGTAGTGGACTATGGAGGATTGTTCATCGGATAATCAGTCTTACGAAATTAGTATTTGCCTGCAAAGGTCATTGTGCAATCCAGTTGAATGCAACTTTAGCACCTATAGGATGTTCTGAAGATAGACATGGCAACATGAGAACTGCGTGAGAGTTTGCACCTTGGGTTTCCCATAAACACTCAATGAACAGCCAAGAGGATCGGTCTCCATGACTGCTGCACAATGTAGTATATAATGATTACTCTCATTCACATGTACCATAACAGAACAAAAAGTCTGGGAAGTGAACAAGTCGGCAAACAAAAAACAATGAAGGCGACACCTGTTTGCAGAGTTGGGTAATTCGGGTCCAGAGAGTAAAAGTCCAGACCAGGATTTTGTTTCAACCAACCAGTTGAGCATAAAGAGTCACAGTCACAGAGTACTGGTTGGTTGAAGCAAAATCTTGGTCTGGACTTTTACTCTCTAGGCCTGGATTACCCAACTTTGCCCAATTGCCACTAACGTTTAAAACGAGTTTCTTGGGGAGTTTTAGTGTAGCTAAAAGAGGCTAACAGCTAAAGCCACCAATTCAACAATACTGCTGTTTCAGTGCGCTCAATGGAATGAAGATAAGCCAATTGCAGTGGCTTTGGGCAGTCTTAGGTCTTTTGTCCCTGTATTTCTGCCATTATTTTACACTCAGCTGCCTTCTTCCAGTTAGCAAACATCCAGAAGCGAGTGCTGCTAGGGCAGTGTTATATCGTCACAGGAGGCTGATTCGTTGAGATGCAGTTGGTAGTGCCTCTTCTGTTTTTGAGACCAAATTATGAAAATTAAGTAACTATGAAATAACTCATCACTATTTTTTTGTCCTTTAAAAACACATTTTCTCTCTCCTTGAAAAATTCAAGATGTTGTAATATTGTGAAATGAATTATCGATTGTCGTGGCGGTGCTTCTGTGGTTTTGAAGCCCCCCCCCCCCCCCCATTTCCTACACTCTGAACAAATGCCATCTTTGTACTGATGTATTTCCCTTCGTAACCAAACGTGTCAGTTCCATGCGGCAGTCAGGGTGACACCTGCTTTGCACCTTCTTCCCCTCTGGGACCCACAATGGACCGCAGCCGCTTTCAGTGAGTCAATGATTGCTGAAAATGGATAGACTTTAAGCGTTTGCCATTGCCTATTGATCATGTGAGCTCCGGAGGCCTCACTTTTGCCCTTTGTCTTTAATTACACCTCGAATGGACATCCTGAAGCTGGAAGAGAAGAACCATCGAACGGCTCTTCATAATTAGCTGCGTGAATCTGGCTGCTCATGCTACAGTACGAGAGTCGCTGGCCGTGTGCTGATTTAGCTGATGGAATAGCTTGGTCGATCGTACGACAGGATGACTCCTCTTCTAGCCGGGGGGCAAAGGGCACGTAAAAGTGCTCCCTTGGGGACAAGAACAGGCACAGAGGGGAGACGCGAGACACAGGGGTTAGTAGTTAGCGGTGCGTGTGGCTCTGACAGCTGGTGACCCAAGCAGAACCCAATCAGAACTTTGGCTTATGGGACACTTGCCTGTATGGTGCTGAGGGTGTTGGATACAAAACTGTATCTGAGGTTTGACCACCATACAAGCACTGCATCTAGTGCTGTTATTTAAGGTCTTTATTGCTAAACATCTAATAATGTTCATCGACAGTGTGTCCGTGTTTGTGGCAGATATTTCTGTATTCGCTAATTACTTTGACGGGCATCACAGCTCATTTGCATTAAGCGTCTGCCCCGAACATGCTGCCGGTAATTAAACTGGTTTCTGCGTGACGGTGGTATAAATATCCATTACGACTTGTGCTGTAGAGGTGAGGGGGCGGGAGGACATTTGGGATAATGTGAGTGATCGCGCGAGTTCCGAGCCGCCTGCTTGTCAGGAGCGTCACATCGCCAGTCCAACGGTCGCCATGTAAGTCCGAATACATCAATTTGCTGTACGACCAGTGGCCTGTACTACGAAGCGGGGTTACTGGCTTATCGGGGTGATTTGTCGGATTTAAGGTAGTCCGGGCAAAATGTAAGTGAACGAATACGAAGTCCATTTAAACTGTGGTACCTTAAATCCGACAAGTTACCCCGATAAGCCAGTAACCCGCTTCGTAATGCAGGCCACTGAAGAGGTTGAAGAATTTGGAGTAGATGGACAGATACATATATATTTCATTAATTTTGAAGGAAATTGCAGCACTTGTTGGGAAGATTTCAAATATAATTAGTTCAAGTTATTGCTGTCCAGGGGTGGCTGAGTGGGGCAGTGGTTAGCACTATTGCCTTGTGCCTGTAGGACTTGGGTTCAAGTCTCTGCCGTGAATCCATGTGTGTGGAGTTTGCATGGTCACTCCATGTTGTTGTAGGTTTTTTTTTCCCAGGAATTCTGCCCCCCCCCCCCACAAAGATGGTTAATTGGAGTTACCAAATTGCCCATAGGCGTGAGCATGCCCTGTGATGGGTTGGTGCCCCATCCTGGGTTGTTCCCTGCTTTACACGCTTGCCTTCCAGGATAGGCTCCGGAGCCACTGAGACCCTGAATAGGACAAGTGATTACAGGAGATGGATGGATGTTAATTTTTTTATCAGACACTTTTATCAAAAGCAATGTACATTTCTTGGGAAAATAGGATCAAATCAGTCCCTGGAGTAATTAAGGGCTCAGGACTTTGCTCAAGAGTTCAATGTTAGAAGCACCATGCTGAGCTTGGGATTTGAACCAGCAGCTTTCTGATCACAAATGCTGCAGCTTACCCACTGAGCCACACACTGCCCCCACCTACTAAAGCATCATGTTCAGGACTCCACCATCACTCATTCTCATTTCTTTGTGTAGGACTAAGCTACATAGACAGACCCTACCATTCCTATGCTGGCTCATCCAATAGCATTGCACTAACACCACAAAGGACATGGGTGAGAATCTCCCATGAAGCTGAAATCCCTCTACTGTAAGTCACCATTGCATAAAATGACATTAATTTAAAATTAGATGAAATGAATAAATTCGACAAATTTTCAAGATTCAGATTGTCATGTTTAAAACCTCTTATAGTGTCAAATAAATTGCCGTCGCACATATATCCATCTACATCTGCATGGGATCACTGGCATGCTGCACTTGTGAATAGGCACCTGGATATTTTACCATAGCATTTCAGGTTAAGTACACGACAACCATGGATAAGCAATACAGAAGATGTACGTATGTATGTATGTATGTATGTATGGTTTTCCGATTAAAGTCCTCGCTCAAGGGTACAACAGTTAAGCCTCAGATTGATGCAGTTTGGACCAGCAGCCCTCGAGTTACAATTAACCAGGAGTGATGGTTGAATGAAGTGAGGGGCCTGCATTGGTCAGGTCTGTGTTATGATTGGGATACTGATCCTTTACGGGGTAACAGCTCTGTTACTTTATGAGAACATGGCAGTTGTCTCCATGACTGCAAAACACGTGACACAAATCTAATATTTATTTAAAGTCGCACCAGATAAAACGTACAGCTGCACTGTGGCTTCAAGCACCCATCGGTTTCACAAATATTTTTAGCTGCGTTTTCACACTAAAGCCCCAACCGGCCCCCTACCCCAGCTAAGGATAAGCGGCTACAAGATGGATGGATGGATGGATTACCACACTAATAATATTATGTAATAATTATTATGTAATAGAATTATGGGGCCTCATTTGGGTTTTGGTTCATATTTAGCTGACAGTATAATGCATGATGTCCTTAATGGTTTGTTTAATGTATCTCTCTAATGTTCCCTTCTTTGAATAGAATGAGTTTTTTTTTTTCTTTTAAATGGGCTGAAAAACAAAATAATCCTTTTCATTGATAGTTACCTTAATTTCTATTTTCATTATCTTGGGATGTGGAAAAATATCGACAAAATCACAGGTGTGTCTTCATTCATTTTCATTTTCAAATGCTAAGCTTATTACACCACAAAATAAATATGACTGGAAATGGGAAGAGAGCCCTTTAACGAAACAAAGACAAATGATTATGTCTTGCTTCCAATGACCTGGAAGTAACGTCATTTTGGCTAATAAATCAGTCAGTCGACTTACACTGAAGCTCAGAACATCTGCTGGAAATGAGAAGCAAAAGTTCCCTTCTGACTGCACTGTGTTATAGGCGATCTATACCTCATTAGGGTGAAATGATCTTTTTACCATCGGGGAATCCATGGCCACTCTCCGTGCAGCCTGGTGTCGCCAGTTCGGGCCACTGTACTCCTGATGTGAAGCCAGGGCCAGAAAAACAGGTCTGGGGACCTACCAAAAGCTCCACGGCGCAGTGAAGCGTTTACGTCTCCCTGGCCAAGACGCCTTCAATCACTGGACTGAACTTACAAACATTAGCAAGCATCTGGAAGGGATTCTCTGACTGACTGTGATGGGGAAGCGACGATTCGCCCCAGACTCTAGAACTAGTCAAAGAACAGTGTATGAACTCCATAGGTGTTCTCTGATGGAGAATCGGGGAACGGAATTGAGGAAAAAGCAACCGTCAGGTACAGAAGGTGCAGTTAAAGAGAAGGCCGGGTCCCAGGAGAGGCCCAGAAGACTCGGGTTCAAGCACTTTGGAGAAAATCGTCAAACATGAGTTGCTGATATATGATATCCGGCCGTATGTATGAATGCAAGTTGAAGGTCACTTTAGTTAAAAGCCTCAGTTAAACCTGTTAAATATCAGCGTACTGAAAGTGTCCAGGAGGGGGGGGTGAACCTTCCGGGTTTAGTTAGTGAACGCTGCGTGTGCGTATGGAGAGGCACCCCGGATCAAGCAGGCTTAGAAAAGGCCCTGCCCTTTCAGTGCGGCCCCCTGACCATCCCGGCGCTCTTTTAAGGGGTCCCCGTCTTGGTCTCCATCGCCGTGACACTGGGCTCCGTTTCCATGCCGAGGGGGAGAACGCCCGGAATGGTGAGCGGTTGCCAGGCGACGGGAGAGCAACGCGGCCCGGGAGGAGCACGAGGGCCGGCCGCCGTGAAGATCCCACCGCGGGAACCCGGGGAAGAGATCGCAGTGCATCTGCAGTGTAACAGGAGCAGAACCGGGAGCCAAATGGATCACCAAAGATCTGCATGATGGCATCAAACAAAAAGCTAAAAAAGACTTTAATGACTTTTTAAACATGTTCTGAGCAAAAGACAATTATCTACTGAGGGATATCCTTATTGCCCATCCATCTTCCAGTGCTTATAAGGGACAAGCAGGGGTGACACTAGACACTAGGGGTGACAGCATATCATTGCGAGCCCCCAACCCAGACCAATCCAATTATGTTCCCAATATTTTAGGGCCCCTGTCACTCAAGGACCCTTGGAATCATCTTAACTCCCCCCCCCCCACTAATGGCACCCCTGAGTAGAGGGTCATGAGGGGGGTGGTCTGGAGCCTATCCCGGACAGGGCGGCACATGGATGGGCCATCACTCCACTGCAGGGCACTGCATTCACTGGGGGAAACTTACATAGGCCAATCCACCTAACTACCAGACTCCCCCTGTCTGGAATGCCGTGCAACAGGAGAACATGCCAGCTCCCTACACAGAGTGGGGTGGGATTTGACCCCTTAACCTGGATGTGTAAGATGACATGGCTGCCTACTGAACCACCCCATACGGTTATTATACAGTAAATAGCTAAATTTGCCAATAAATCATGTTATTCTTCTGAGGACACAGTGAGCTACACACATCTTGGTATGAAACAACGACCCACAGTCTGCCTGGTCACCTTGCCCAGTGACACAAGCTGACAAATCAGCCAGAAGATTACGACCTACAGTACAGATGGCGTGCTGCGACAGATGACCTGGCCCCCACAATCCCCCCTCCCCCAACCTAACCCCCATAAAGCTCATTTGGGATAAGAATCAAAGTGTAAGAGCACAGTAGGCAACTTGTACCCAGAACTTGTGGAACCTCCTTCCGGACTGTTGGAGAAGCATTCCAGGTGGCTACATCTAGACGCTGGCTGAAAGAATGCCAAGAGTCTGCAATGCTGTCAATATTTTGAGATGTTGAACACTGCTCGTCATTGTTGCAATATTTGATATGCACTACCTCATAGCCTCAAGGTCTTTTACTAACAGCCAAATCAGAGACCGAGACGTTAAAAGCAGGTGTGTCCAGACTTTTGACTGGTACCGTAAAAAAGCAGGTGGAACTGCTTGCTAGGTTGCCAGCGAGTGTGAGGCCCCCCAGTGGTTAATCAGCAGAACTCCTGACCGATTTAATAGGAATTACTCCAGTGGAAAAAATCCGAAGTATGTATGTAGAATTTCATTCAGAGCAGCTTTAAGCTAAGCTCTGTAACAGGAAGAATTCTGAACCTTAACACAAGAAGATAGTTCAGGTCACCTCAACCTATTACAGATTACTTTTAAGTGAATGAAATTCCCTCCACATTAATATTATCGACCTCAGGTGAGGTGGGCGGCACCATGTAGTTCATGTCATGCGCTGGCAGAAAGCAGACCAGAGGAGGATTGGATGCTCAAGTGTTGCCATAGCAAGTGATGCTCACCACTGGGATTCTGGGTAACCACCTTAATGAAAAAATTAAGTGTACACACCGTAATGCCGTAATACAGATGCTGACGGGAAAACGGTGACTTATGGCATTTATCAGTTTTCATTCTAAGAATAGTTAGACAAGGCGAATGAAATCTTACACAGCCCAGCTGTCAGGCGCGTAATGAACAGGCAGAATATAGGTTTTACATATTAAGGAAAGGCGATGTCGCCATTAGAGCTTCTTCCCCAGAGTCCCAAACCACGTCTGCCCTGCCACCCTCCCCGCTAAAGGTCCGTGCGCGCACACGCCGCGGGACCCTCGGGAAAGCCATGGCGCGCGGTTATAACTTAATTGCTCGGCGCTGACCCCGCACACTTGCGTTCCCGCATGATGAATACCACCTGCTGAGGAAGACGTGATGGATTCAGCTCGGGCTCCGCAGCTCAACTTCATTAATACTCGGGACGCCGCGGAGCGCAGAGTAATGAATACTAATTAGCGCCCCCGCGCGTGTCGGGAGCGCGCCTAGCGATCCATCAGCGAAGGCGTAATGGTTCCATCAATACTACATTAATTCCAGCTTGTGAAGATATTAAGCCGAGCCGTGTTCGGGTCATAAAAAAACTTCCACCGTGGGTATAGTGCTTCCGCGAAAGACTGCAAGGTCAATTAGGAAACAATTAGACAGCCAAGGGTTCCGGAAATCTTAATTATTTATATCAGCATTCCGTTCACTGTTACGTAGCCAGCGCTCTTGACTTTTTCAGTTATGGTCCAATTATCATAAAGGAAAAATACGTTTTCAACCGACATTTTGTCCATCTCGGCTTAGAAAACGATCCTACTGACATTTTTATGTCATCTGCATAAAATATAGGCTAATCACATTAAACATGTCAGGATAATTCAACAATCTGAACATGAATTATTATTTGGCTTATATTTTGAAAGTCATACATCCATCGTTCAGCTGGAGGGGTGGGATCTTCGCCTTTGGCAGGCGGAGTAGGGCGAGGCTGGTGTCGGCCAGCCAGCTGGGATTCCCCTCGACCAAAAAAAAAAAAAACCCACAAACTAGCCGGTTCTAGTCTCTGCTGTTTGTCAGCATTCTGGGAGTCAGACAGTGGTGACAGAGACCGCATGCAGAGCGAGGAGGCTCACAGATCAGAGCCGGTGACTCACACACCTCTGACTATAACCGCTGAAACTGCATGGCAGCTCTGAGGCAGGGATGAAGTCCCGCTGATACCATCAGCGTCCCTTCTGACACTCACATGCATTGGGGGGTGGGGGTTCTCTGGCCCCATTTGACCCACCCCCATCGGTGGGTCACGCTAATCCTCCTGTTACAACTTCTGGACACATGAAGCACAGGCAGAGTCACATTGCCCATTGCAGCCTGCACGTGCTGTAGCCCCACCACCATCCGGTGACTCCCCTTCCCATAATGCCTTTCTCCTGCCACACTTACTGTGACAATCGTTACCTGAAACAATGACCTTCATTGCTCGGAAACCACCGATAACGGAGTGACGCACTGGTGCGTATGTTTAGCATCGACAGGGCGTTTTTACATGGAAAACAATCAAACTATATGTAACTCTTCCCCCAAATCATTCCAGCTCAAGGACTGACCTTAATTCCCCTATGTAAGAAACTAATCCTATTGCAATCAGCATTAAAAAATAGTGTGCTGTTTAACCTAAATGTCAAATATTTAATTATTCTAACGATTATACAGCATTTTCTCACACGTAGAATTTGTGGTTAAGACACAAAAGAGCGGAAAAAAATGAGCATGTGGGCGTAGAGACTTCCACCCTTTATCACCAGTTTAACTAGTTACGGAGAAAGGAGAACAAGTGCTCTTCCTCATGTTAACGGAGTTGTGCGGGGAATTAAACGGAGCAGGGTAATTGTGTGTGGAAATTGGGACAGCTCACACCACGGCCTAAGCTGATAACTGCAAGAACAGCGGCGATGGGAGCGATCTGTAGCAGACGCAGGGCAAACGGCCCGCCAGTGTTGCCAGGTCCAACAAAAATCTCCAGCCCAAGGTCTGCTTAAAATCCACCCAACGGAAGCTGAAACCAGCCCAACATTTGAAATCCCAGTATAC
Source organism: Hippopotamyrus pictus (assembly GCA_026781145.1). NCBI lineage: Eukaryota > Metazoa > Chordata > Actinopteri > Osteoglossiformes > Mormyridae > Hippopotamyrus > Hippopotamyrus pictus. The sequence continues at coordinate 3,077,571 of JAODLC010000050.1, forward strand.
TGTATCTCATAGAAATAAACCGGTATATTGATTGCTGATCGAATTCAAATATTCAGCACTTTAAAACCACAGTACACATTGACGTCACATGGAAACGCTCCCAGGTTTGCTTTGGTCACTTGGCTTGGGTTGAGATTTTCAATTCGAGATATCTGCACACACATTTACAAGTATCAGTCGTTTTACCTTGTAAATAGTCTATTGAGTGTACAAACTACCAAACGCTACTGATATAGCTGATTTTCGGTTTATAGTGGAATAATAGACATATATTTGTTGAAAGATTTCTTGAGTGAATATGAAAGCGTGTCATGCCAGATGGGTGAGATCTTGCAACCTTGCATTCCTTGTGCGTCTATCTCTGACTTTCGGTGGCTAGTGATTCAGCATTACTCAGCCTTATAGAAGTCACTTAACATTCATAATTTATATTTTATCCTTACAGTCCGCTGTCACAGATCATTATGAAAGCAGCACAAAAGGCCTCACGACTTGCTAATATTTAATAATAATTATTTTCAAACAAAAACCGTGGACCTGGCAACTCTGGGACCGGTGACCCCTGGCGGTGTCATTCCCGCCGAGCCCAACAAGGCGCGCTCCTCCTTCCACGGCCTGTGAGGGTCCTAGTTGCGGGGACTTTTTACTTAGTTTATTGCGCTTACCTTTCCAAAAATGGTCAAATGGTACAGCTAAAGCACGAGTTCAACACACAAAAATAAAAAGACAGCCGACTCCACGTCATCTGGACAGGCAGGAACTCACAGCAACAAACTAAACAGTACGTGTCATTTATTTCCACCCCAAACAAAGTACAGAATGACTGTTGTAACGCAACATGAGAAAGAATACTGCTGCCCTCTAGTGTTCAACTGAGGAACGTCTCATCCACCATCTTGCAGTCCCACAAGGAAGGGCCGCCTCAGGTCACGCAATTCACATTGCCCCGATGGTCTACATTTTCATCTTAAGCAAACATAATGGAAGTTCTGGTCTCATTGAAGCTTGCTAGATTGGCAGCACCACTCACCTTTTCTCCAGAAAAGCCAAGAAAATGATCAGTTTCTAGAACACCTCGCTGGTGCACTGGACATCATTAATGCAAGCGAACAGAGACACACAGTGACACAAACACGAGGCTGATCAACACAAACAACATTTAATTACTAACAGCAGTTACCCCTCTTATCCTGCCAAATGAGGCTCTGTGCATAAGGGGGGGGGACACTTTCCCCCCCCACATCGTACAATATAAAAATGTAAGACTAATGCCTGATACAACAAGCATCTTTCTGCATGACAATCAGCAGGCATTAACCATTTCCATCCTGGCGCAATCCACAATCAAAACACAACATTTGAAGGGAATCGGCACTGACTACAGACACCCCCAGACTTCCATCCGACATCTGCCCGCCAAAGGCCCGTCCTACGACAGCTGCTTCTGTAGACTAGATAAAAACAACACGGGTCAGATTTTGATACACTCTACAACCAGCAGGTGGCATAGTGATTAAGGACATCAATTCGGGACCAGAAGGTTGTTAGTGCAAATCCCAGCCTGACAGTCAATGGAGGGGCCGGCGGCAGCGACTCACCTTTCCAGGTATTCCCGGACGTTGCTGTGGCCGTAGAACTTGGCCATTCGCACCAGTGACCCTGTGGCACACCGACCTTCCCGTTTGCGGCACAGGCTGCAGTTACAGATGCCGCGGCAGAGGGGACACTTCCATGCCTGTACACCAGGGGGAGACAGTCAAAAAGGCAGACGCTAATGGGTTGAGGATAATGGCAGCCTGACGGAAGTGGGAGCCCAGAAACGCCACGAGGGTGACTTACAGGGTCGAGCAGGGCGGCGCGGACGTCCTCACCATAGCGATTGCGGAGACAGGGCCCGCAAAACTGCCCCCTCGCACCCTGACAGGATGCGCTTCTGCACACGGTCTTTGTGTCGAGCGTCTTCTGTCTGCACTGGTGACAAGTCGTCCCCTGAGGTATTTACACACAGGAGGATTAACAGGGGACATGCTAACTCATAGCAACAGCCTAAGAGGCCAAACTCCGGCAAGCGTTTCAGTTTCTATGAAGCTTTTAAACCACGATGCCTTTTGACCTTTAACCTTTCCTGCATGTTACATGTGAAATTCATGAAAACACCAACTTAAGATTTGATCAGATTTCTATCCATCAGCATTATTATTAATGTAGAAACATTAATAAGAATAAATAGCAATTTGCTTACCAGACGTAGGGAAGTGACATCATCAGTAGAGATCATACTTTTCTCTATATGTATATTATGTAAAATTCTTAAAATAACAATGATTTTTAAACGTTGGCCAAATTTTGCTGACAACTTCATTCCAGCTCATTTCTCAATGCCTGTAACTTCGGCGTGAGCTGCTTGCTCCCATCATCAAGAATTAAAAGGACAATCTGGATGAAGTCGAAGAAGCCACTTAGCTTTTTACGGAAGCTCAAGTGCAGAGCATCGATCAGCCCAAACAAAATCACTAGTGCATCTGTCCAAGATCTGTGGGACATTACAACCTGATCCTCAAGGAGGACTTACACTTGATGTTTGTCAAAATAACCAGGCTACATACATACATATTAGGAAATTAAAAAGTAAAATATTTTCACTAAATCAGCATATTTAATCTGCCGCTGCCTGGACAAAATGAGCCTCTAGATTCCACGGTGGGTGGGGCTACTGTGAGCAGCCAATCACTGCCAGCTCAGGCCAGACAACAAGTCAGCTGACTACTGGCACATGGGTTAGTCAGCGATTGACGTTTCAGGTAAACATCAGTTTTCAGAGCCTCATCACCTGCTCCAGGATCAGAGCTGACGGAAACTCACATGATCTTTGTCGAGAATCTTGTCCTTTGGTGCCAGGGCCACATTTTCCAGCTCTTCCTCGGTGATGTCGACCACGTCACGCACTGGGTGCCTTTTCCTGCACCTGCTCTTCATGGCGTCTGACCTGTGCCGTCTTCCTCCCGCATCCACCTGGATAACGACCAGAGGCACCTTGCATTCATTCATGAGTAAGGACAGAAGCACCTGAGGGATCTGTTTGCCCCCCCCCCCCCATATTTAATCTGGCTTCATTAATTCCCCCAATAAATAGACCTTTGTATTTAAATTATTAAATTGTATGCCGCTGATCGTGACCCAAAGGACAACCAACTGTGACTTTAATGACACCAAATTCAGTCTCTTGACCTTCATTCATTCATTCATTCATTCATTCTTTTTCAATTTTACAGAATCAACATACGGCTCATCGCTCTCCTTAGAATTTGGGGTAAAAACTTAAACTTGATCTAATTTCTTATTGGCATCCAAATTCAAACTGCACATCAGGTCACCTCAAAGAGCTTCTTGGTGTCTAGCCTGTCGAAGGCCGACAGCTTGGTGGTGGAGACCAAGACTTCCTCGACTCCAAAGTGCTCGGGGGGGCGTGCGCTTCTGGAGGGATTACGCCGCTCACTCATCCCATTGGAGGAGAGTTTCTTTCTCAAAGTCTTACTCTTTTTCTTAAAAAAAAAAAAAAAAAAAAAAACACACACCAAATACCCATAATTCACCAGTAATGTATGCAAATACCCAGAAATTCCCGGAGGCAGCCGCCACAGTAACCGACGATTTACTGTAACAGGAAAAAACAGGCCAGGTGCTAAGGCTGACAATACTCACCGTGGGCGTTTTCAGCGGGGAAAGCTCAGGAACTGAATTCAAGTCCGCAAATAACTTTGCAAGCTGGGGGGGGGGAAAGAAACTCCAGTCACATAGCACCTGTGCATCGATTCTGCAAGCAATGCAGACAATAGGAAGACGAAACGATTTCATCTGTCACACAGTTTTATTAACTCACTGTTCATTTTATTCCTCCCCCACACCAGGAAGGATTCTGTCCTGCAGCTCCTGATGGTGGACAGTCTCCTGCCTGCCCACCCAGCCTGACCACACATCTGCCTGTCCTCTCCTGCCTGCTGCTGGACAGGACCCCCCCTCCCTCCATCCTCAGACATCAGCTTCCATATCTCCACTGCACCTTCCGCATTTATACCTGGCCTATTCTAGTCTAGCCTATTTTATAAATCAAGACGTTGCTGTTTTGGATTTCCTCTGCTGCCCCCTGGAGGTTCGGCCCCCACTTTGATTCTGGTTTCTTCCCACTAGGGAGCTTTTCCTTGTCACTGTTGCCTCTGGCTTGCTCTCTGGGGACTTTGGGCAGGTATAATGTAGGTGCTGTGGGACAATTTAATGTTGTGAAAATGTGCCACACAAAAATAAATCGACTGTTTGATGTTGCACTGCTCGTGACCTAACGGTTGCCGTTTCGATGTTTAGGGCTCGGCTGTTGTACCCCAGAGCGACATTTCTAAGTCCTTCATTATAAGAGTAGATCCATCATTAAGTAAATGGAAACCTACCATCGCTTTATTTTCCTCGATGTTCCTGGCCCGCTTGCACTGGAACTCGCTGACCGTGTCGTCATCACCAAGATCTGCCCTGCCGTATGGCCCAATGGCTTTCCCCCGCCCCTCCAGCTTGGGCTTCAGGGCAGCCCTCGCGCCCTCCATCTCTGCCCAGGCCCCATCAGAGTCCTGGGAGTCCGAGTCGGACCCGTGTTCCTGCCGGGCCGGGCGCTTCTTGGAGGGGAACCGGAAGGCCACACGGAGGCCGGAGGCCCGGAGTCTCACGGGGGTCTTTGACTCTCCTTCAGAATAAAAGCCCGTGTCCTCTGTCGATTCCGACTAGGGTGGGGGTGGGGGTACCATACCGTTAAAACAACCTTGACCAAGATAAGTGGTTAGAAGAGAGACGAGTCCATAAATCAAACCTAGATTCAAAATATGACCCAAAGTCCCCCATTAACAGTCTGAGGAAATATAATAACCTGACTTAGTGCAAAACTGTCACTTTGATTGCTCACCACAATCATTTATTTAAAAGAGATTTTAAGCCTTTGACCTTACAGGGTTGCAAGTTCACACATGGGCCTAAATCAGCCTTAATTACTCGTATTATCGCATCTGAATTCAGGACAGGAAATTGTTTTTTCGCCAAAGCAACAGCACACACCACGCCCTTTATCCAGCAGTCGAGCCGCGGACTTCCATCCCAGCCAAAGCCCTCGAACTCCTCCTCCTCGCTGTCCGTTTCCTCGGAGAAGATCCGAACCAGCTCCTCCGTGATGTACTTGGACCGGAAACACAACACCTACGTACAGCTACACAGTCAGAGGCATGTCTGCCCTACTGTCCTACTGACAGTGACCCCTTAATATTTAAGTGACTAAATCAGTGAATAATTCTACGTTTAGACGGGTAATATTATCATGGCTGTTGTAGAATTCAACACCCCAATTTACTTAAAATATTTAAGACAAATGTTTAAGAGAGTGACGTTTACGTGTCAGTCTTATTGCGTGTGAAAAAATGGACGTGTGTACACAGTACTTAATCTTAAAAATTAAAAACGGATCGTGCCTAGATTCCCCTGAAAGTGATGGCACACGATCTGTGCTGGTTCACAATCAGCTGAGGATGGGAAAGCCTACAAATCAAACAGACCTCCTTCATCGTCAGAGGTCAACAATAATTCAGCTGAGTGTCACTCAGCTGCGTGAGATGTGGAAAAGAACCAGCACTTAACGTTCTTAAACTATGCACAACTCGTATAACGTTATCTAATGACTGGCGAGAAATCGCTGGGTCTGGTTTCGCGGGAAATTGTGATAATGTATTATTCTAGATACCGGATTAAGCATGCATTGCAGAAATGCATTTCGGTTTTTGAGTTTGAGTGTGGAGAGTATCTGAGATAAGCGTTACTTGGCTGTGGTCTAATGTGATCTGACCTAAAACACAAACGTTGTACCTAATTTTATGTGCTCCGTAAAGCACGCTGCTACTACTTGGAAAGACAATGTGGCTAGCAATGAGGCAATGTGCAGCATTGTCTGTTACCGAAAACATCCTTTACAACAATATAGTCACTGATGTCAAGCTTAATGACCACAAAGACAATCTTAAACCTAGATTTTAAAAATAAATCCGCTTAATACTCACCTCCATTTATATGTTTTTACTAGCCTTCCTTAAAACTTTTTCACATGCCCACACAATGAGATGAATGGTTTAAAAAACAACACACGCCGAACGCTCCGCAGCAGAGAGAGTAGGTTACGACCCAGTATGTTGACTTAGAAAACAATAAAAATAATCCACCTTTTATGTGAATTTATGCAACCACTATGTTTATTAATTAAAACACTTAATTTAACATTATGTTAAAATATAAGCAAAGCAATCCCGCAATAACATAAATTTAGCCGTGCCATATTGCTCCCCTCACACAGCTGTAAATGGAACAGCCCAACTTATTCCTCTTTGCAGTTTCGCGCGAAGAGAAATGCTCGCGGCAAGGTGCGGGGATCGTGGCAGAATCAGACGATAAGCAGTTAAAGACAGAGTATAAATACAAACCAAATACACAACGGCAAGGGAAAGCGAAATACGTGATAAATTTTGGCACTAATCAGTTTAAGTAATGCAATGTTTAAAGTTTGCATAAATACGATCAGAGAACATACATCACTACATATAGTGCATTACATACTTCACCTGAAATATGCAATTATAAAGAGTGAATAGATTGTCTGGGGTCTGACCCTTCACCCCTGCAAAGTGAATCTTGGGATATGTTGGGCTGCAAAGGATCCATTGGGTGCATTCTTTGCAGAGCGGGATAAGGACACATTTTTACACCACATGTGAAGAAGCCAAGAAATGGGACAGCCTTGGTCAGGGCAGAACCAGAGAACATGGAGCCTGATGGTATTCCAGTGCTGATGACTGTTGAGTATCCCTGAGATGGTGTTGAGTATATCTGAGATGGTGTTGAGTATATCTGAGATGGTGTTGAGTGTCCCTGAGATGGTGTTGAGTATATCTGAGATGGTGTTGAGTATCCCTGAGATGGTGTTGAGTATATCTGAGATGGTGTTGAGTATATCTGAGATGGTGTTGAGTATTGAGATGCTGCATAATGCAGTAAAGTGCTTGATTGATGGCATGGGTGTTAAATATGGGGGGAGATAGGGGTGGTTACACCCACCCCCAATAATCAAAACCAACAAATACAACCCCCTGGACCCCCTTAAATAGGTGGAGACCTCAACCCAAAGTTATGTCTTTGGTTGATGGTGTTCTTCATAGACTTGTTTGGATGGCAAGCAAATGATATAGGTCCAACAATGAGGAACTGCAGAAATTCAGGTGAAATAAAACAATATGTCTGCATGAATGCCTTCAGAAACACCAGCATTAGGGAAACAGGTCAGTAAGAGATTCTGCGTAGCCATTTTAACACCCGTCCATCTCCCACTGGCCCACTCCAAACACGCTTCTGAGGGTGGGATTCAAACCCCCAATCCCAGAGGTGTGAAGTGGCTCTGAACCACCATCCTGGCATGGGAGGACAGCCCTTATTCAGTGGAGGTGTATGGTTACCACCACCCAAACCACACATTTGTGTGGTGCCCCGAGTTTCGGGCCCCCAGCTGCCCACAGACAGTCCAACATTAAAAAAAATTAATAAACAGTTTATTTATTTAGGAGCTTGAAGCATCATGTTCTGCTCACCAGCTACCTTTTGCTTCTACTACATTGTTGTCTAGTTTTTATTGTCCATCATTGTGCTAGTTCATGATTTTATTCTTCTGTATGCTGGGACTGTCTTAATGTTTTATTTTTACATACAGCATTTTGTGACTCTGTGAAAGGCATTTTATAAATACATTTTTTCTTCTATAGCTACGATCTTTCAACTTTACTTGCTAGTTTTTTATTTACTTTTTGAAACCTCTGAGGGAATGGTAAGGGGGCACCTATGACTTTTTGAGTGGGTCCCCAGGAACAACAATCGGCCTCCCACCCTCCTTAGTAAACGTAGGCAACTGTCAACAATTTCACTAGCGATGTACACGTCTGTTACACGTCTATGTGCCCGCTAAGGCTCATTTCATTTCTAACTTACTTTTAGGACAATATTCAAGACTACTCTTTTCTGTTCTTTGTTATTTTAGCCATATCCACAAATCTAAACTGTCCTAAAAATAACAAAGATTGAACCGTACATATTGGAGCAGCAGAAATATTTCACACCTGCCGATACACCTTCACTAAAATCGTTTCACAAAAATGTCCCGGGAATTCAGAGCGAGAAATATCCTATACATGAGAGACGCGATAAATAAATATAGGTGTACCCTGCGGAAAGCAATTCAAACCAGGAGACTTATGGATGCAGGTGCCTGAGCGATTTCGAAGCAATAACATGCCGCTGCAACCGACTTTCTACCGCTTCTGACGTTAAAATCTTGCACCGCATAATGTTAATAAACTACCGGGACACGTGGACTCCTTTGACGACTGCTTTGAACTCTTAAAGATACGTTTCTCCGAGCCTGGGGACCAAAGGGCACGAGCGTGCGCATCCAAACATAAACCAAGCAAGAGTACACTTTTAAAGGCAGATAGGCCTATATATTTTTCGTGCCGCAGGACGAAGGTCACACGCTGAGTCACTAAAATTGTCCGTTGTATCTCTCATTTAAACTGTCGTCCCCTGCTTTCTTTCTAAGTACGGAATAACTGAGGCACGAATACAAAGGAAAGATAAGTGCCGGTTTCTGTCTAGCATTCCCAGGAGAAACGCATTTCCATGATGAAAATACGCAGTGATGGAACGTAGGATTCACCATAATGATGGGTTAGATATCATTCTTACACAGAAAGAAATCCGGGATCAGCCCGACACGTGTCAGCTTTTATCTTCAAGTACGTTTAACTTAACGTTTATTTAATGTCGGATAAACTAAATTTTCTTATTCTTAAAATTGACTGTACAACGTCCCCATTCGTCACATGACCGATGATGACGTTACAAAGGACTCTGGCGTCAAACTTTCCAGCTCATTTAACTGAATCTATAGCCGAAACGACAAAAATATTTCAACCATTCTATTATGAAACATTGTACACAAAGTAATTTATTATTACATTACTGTTGTATCACAGGAATGTACTGTTTGATGATAGACTGGGTATTATTTTTTTGATGCAATATTGAACACTTTTCTGAATATATCTGCTCAGAAACCCCGAGTGCCATCACTGTTCTGGGGTCAGCCTTTCTGCATGGAACGTGTTTCACATCCTTCGAAACATCCATTGATGGAAGAGAAACAACTTTGTGCAGATTTTTAAAGGATTGCAGGAAAACAAAGGAATGGTTCACTACAGCCTAATTTCCATGGCGTGGGAGAGAGTTTGATGGTGGTGGAGACTCAACTTTCAAATGTAACGTTATTTTTTTGGAGGGACGAATGAAGCCAAATTAAATATTGGGTACCCCTCCTCCGATTCCTGCGCCCCTGATTACTTACGTAGTTATTTAGTGGACAATAACTTTGCAAACAGTTGTAAGCTATACCTTCTCATACAGATCTCTTCATTACATTACAGTTCACCAACAGACGTGATCAGTTTATATCAAAAGGTTTTAGTTTCAGTGTATTTATGACATAATATTTCCGATGCTCGTCTTACGTTACAGAGATCAAGGTTTTACTGGACAAGGAGTAGACAAAAAACAACCTCTTCATTTCTATCCAGACCTACTAAAAAGACATTTTCTACCTGTTTTAGATACTCAAAATACACGGACCTGTAGGCAAATTCTAGTGGATGTATATAAACTGTTTCTCACTACGATTAATGGAAGACGGCGCGAAGGAAACGACTTGTTTGTCACGCTGTATAGTTAAACGCACTGCTGCGTTTAAATTACGCATGATTGCTGGAGACGAGCATCTTTCGCCCACAAATAATACTTTTTTGTTCTTAATTTTCTGCTCAATTGGGACCTAAGCGCTACCCACATTGTCAGCGGAACACCTGCAGCTGGGTACTTGGGCTCATCCTCCGGGGGAAATCGGGGCTCTCCTTCCCGTCAGCGGGTCTTTATCTCGGTGCTCGGATCCCGTCAAGGCGCTTCGCTAACGAGCCATTAGATGACGGGGAAATGATACGCTGCGCCGGGCGAGCGGAGGAAATCACAGAGCCCCATCGCCTTCACGCAGCAGGTAGCGCTGTCACAGCAAGCCCAGTAAAAGCAAATTGGAGGCAGCTGTTTAAGCTTTGTTTGCTGTCCCCCCTCCTCCGCCTTCAGTTTAGGATAAGGCTCGGCGGATCGTCCACACTCTGTCGGGTAGATTGTCGTTGCACCCGTGGGCTTAACGTCAAGCTACGGGACTGTTCTAACTATTTTCATCATTAATGTCCATGGAACTCATCATCATGAAATCCTCCCTTATGATTCGGACAGTGGTTTGCTCACCTCATACATGATGTCCACAAAAGTCCAGACTTCTACGTTAAAGCAATAAGATGTTTAAAATTACCAGTCAAAATTTCAACTATGCCGCATATTTAGGCCGAAGTTTAGCTTTTTGTCTCATGCGTCTTCTCCCATTTTGGCCAGCAGTTCTCACTGGCCATTCCATGTGGTGTTATCCCAATACAGTGTTTCCCAACCCAGTCCTGGGGAAAACCCAGACAGTCCACGTTTTTGCTCCCTCCCAGCTCCCAGCCAGTCAGGAACACCAAATACCTGGTACAGGCACTGGGATCTGAGAGGAAGCAAAAACATGGACTGTCTGGGATTCCCCGAGGACTGGGTTGGGACTGTCCTAGTGTGTCTCCCTGCTCCTCGGGCCACTGTGTGGCTTAATGGGCTTTGTGATTATTTAATTGGTTATGGTTCTCACCTGTCCTTTATCTAGTCCTGTTATTGGTGTATTTTAGTGCCTGCTTTTGTTCTGTTCCTGAGGAGTTCATTGTGGCTGTTGCCTTCTGGTTCCCAATGTTGCTCCTTGCCTTAGTTTTGTTTTACCTGATATATTTTGACCGGTCACGGCCCCTTGTTTGCTCGTTCTCCGTTTGTGTTCTGTATTGTTAATAAAATCCTGTCTGTTGATAGCCGCTATGTGGATAATCCCTCCTTTGTCATGCCCCACCATAACACCAACAACCAGTGTTGCCAAGTCTCTCGATACAAACAGGCATCCTCAGTCCTGAAAATGAGCCAGGCCCAAAAATAGGTCTGATGTACACAGCCACCTGGAACAGTGTGTTCTGTGTTTGCCATATTATGTGTGTTCCTTATGCATATAGCATGTGTACAACAGTAACTGAAATACTGGAGGCATGGCTCTAAAGTTTTAATTCATCATTTTCTTTTGTTAGTGTGAGCAGTCAATAGCTCCTTATGGCTAGCCATAAACTAAGTATGGTCCTTACACAAATTATTGGATATTGAACTTAAATATCACGACACAAAGGAAATATTTGAGAGATGTAAAATTACATGATATCTGCCTAACCAGAACTCTTATATTAACTGAACTAATCAGAATGGCTGAAACTATCCTTAAGGAAATATTGAATTAATATGTGTGTTTGGAAAATTAAAATACAATATACCGGCATAATGTATGGAATATATGACTACATAAAAAATTAGAAATTCTGTTACGATAACTTGATTCATCCCACGGTGAAATTACTATACCCAAGCATAGTTACACATACCCTTAACCTTACGCTGCATTTGATGGCATGATGTCCTTTACGTTTTAATCTATTTTATGCAAGTAAGCACAAGTCAGCTGTCTAATGTCAATCCTTTGATCAATGACGGGCTGGGTCTGTAGGCCGATTATAACTGTTGACATTAATATTCCTTCGAATGATAAATCTATATAAAAATAAGATTAGATCAAAAAGCCCTAAAACTACAACCTTAAAATAACAAGCCCAAAAAACGCAACCTGCAACTCAATGAAAGAAGCGATTTCATAAAAGTCGCTTATAATAAGCAGACTTGGCAACACCGCTAACGACTAGAAATGGGATAGTTTTCCTTCCTTCGAAAGGTAATATAAGGAAGGTATTCGGTATATTAGGCAAAAATAAATGCTGTTTTTTAGATACCCGATCAAGCTCGTTGGGACGCAGGTGCAGGAAAATTACCGCCCCCCCAAATCCAAACGCCTCAATTAAAACACCCTCAAAGTGCTTCTTACTGGCTGCCTTCCCGCTTCGTGCTTCTCTGCCCCCAAAACAAGCTTCTTGAATTCACCACTACTTCCTACGCTTTAGGCCAAAAACCAGGATGCAAAACTTTTTTTCGTCTCAGATTCTTGATGTTAATGGGCTCCTATGAGTCAAGTCCAGGTTTAAACATCTTGACATGAAATATTCACGTAAATTTTTAAATTATATGACTGGTAGAGGCTTTTATATCGACATGAATAGCAAATGCCGAGAGGAGGCTGATATTCTGGGACCGTAGGCATTAAGTGTATCTTGTTTTTCCTCCATATTTGTGCGGATTGTCTTCACGGTTATGCCTGAAGAAACTGTTCGTAGATGTTGACAGACTGGTATCTATTATTCGCTGATACCCGGAAGAATCTTACAATGATGTCCGGCTTTCAGTTTTAGCAGTTAACTTATTTCAGCATTGCGAGTAAATATTAAAATACGTTTTGCAGGCGAATGTTTTTCTCATAACATTCCAATGGCTGCCATCAAGTATAAACACGGCAATTTTTGTAACATAAAACGTTTTATTTTTCAATAAACTTTCAAATCACTGTAAAAATGCATATAATTAGAAAATAGGCATGGTTTGGAAGCGGCGTGAGGGACGGACATGCTGAAAATGTATTGCTTTATAGTTTTTTTTTTTACATATAAATAATTCACACAGTTTGCATATTTACAGATTATTACAAAGGCTTCTGTTCCCACAAGGTGAATTGGTCGATGTGTGGTTTAAGAACTCCATGCAGACCAGTTTAGTAACATCTTGAAAAATAAATAAATACAGAACAATAATTGCTGGAAAAAATACACCCCACAACTAATTATTTTAATTTTCCGTCTATTTTGATGAGTCCAAAAACGACAGCCTTCTCGAAACCGCTGTCCTCTCATCGATAATTCCCAGAGAAACGTCTCTATGAACGTGAATTAGGGATACACAACAAATCCGTTTTTACAAAAATTGTAGTACTACAGAAAAACGGAGCGTGTGGGTTGCAGATTTTCCTCAAAGTCATACTTGTTCTGTCTACCGTAACCCCTGTACAGTGTATAACAAAACTCGCGGCTTCCTTTCTGTCACCCTTATTCAAATACCCCCCCCCCCCCCCCAATAAATAATATTAATGCCTCACAGGAAAATATTCACAACATCTTTACAGAAAATCTACACGTATTGTGTGTAAACAGGTTTACGGATACCATGAAAACCACATAGTGGAAATCTAAAACATTTATCCACTATTACACAAAGAACATGATAGCAGAGCTGCAAAGAGTATAAAGTTTTTTTTTCTTTTTTCCCCCGTAAAACCAGAGTCCGTTCCTGGCATATATGTATTATAGCAAATGTTCGGGAGCGGAGAGCGGGAGTCGCACCATCCTGAGGACGCTACATGTTAATTAACGCGGTTTGGTCAAAGTCGTAATGAGAGTTGTAACTGTGTACCACGACAGAGTCCGTTAAAAAGATACACGAGGGAAACGGCCATGTGATGCCTATAAAACTGCTGCTGCAGGCGAAATTGCAAGCTGGGCATGTAGAGACTTTGCCGTGACGATAGATTGCCCGCGGTCTGCACCAACACGTGCCACGATCGGGGCCTTGCAGAAATGCAGCGGGTCGTGAAATGGCTGTACTGAGATTTGATTATTAAATATAAGGCTCAACACTGTAAAAACACTGTTATTCTACTTAAATTGCATTGTCTTCATTAATTGTTTGGCACCACATGAGAAATATTTTATTGGCTTCTGAAACGCATACATACCTCAAAAATATATATTCTGCTAATTAAGAATATGGAGCTTTGACTGTGTTATAGGGAGGTGCCAGATCATCCCCCCAAACCAAATTGTTTGAGTCAAAGTACATAAAAGGTGTGGAATCAGGAAACATGGGCCTGCAAAAACCCTGCAGGACAAGTAGAATTATTATGGTTTCACAATACTTTGTCTGCAGAAGGCAGACAGACACACACACACACGCACACTTTAGTTTTGAAATGACTCTGAATTCAATACTGTTATTTCTGGTCACTTGTAGGATATGTTAACACTATCTGTTTTATAACTACTCTGGATGTTCTCCATACTGAAAACTCCCAAACGTGGCTTTTAAATCTGCTCAAAGTTGACTAGCAAGCTTCATGGTTACACATCCCTCTCTGTCCACAGCTACGCCTATTAGATTTGCGTGTATTTGACATTTCGCGTGTTCAAAATCTACAGAAGCAGAAACGAACACCCCCCCTCTCACCCACTGGGGGTTTGAAGTCCTGCCATTCAGCCACTAGGCGCCATTTGCTTCTTGTCTGGCTTATGCCTTGGTATTCCGCAGCTGAGTGTCTGTCTCCCCCTGGTGGTTGAGTACAGAAATGCGTACAGGCTCATCAGAACCAGCTGTAGTTTGCGTTCTGGGATGTGCGAAGCATGGACGCCTGTGCCTATTTTGTTGCCCCGATACAGGCCAAAGCGCCATGTGTCAAGGAATGACCCCCCCCCCCATCTCAAAGTGCTTGGCGTGTGAAGTGCACACTCTCAGTCTTTGTGGCCTAGGTCCGTGGCTCCAGTCGGTGAGACAGTTCGAACAGGATCTGCTGATTGTCGATGACATGGAGGTAGTGGACACAAGCCCGCACCTCTGGACTATCTTTCTGGGTCATCTCATTGCCTGGGGTACAACAAGATAAACACACACCTTCAACATACCCATCACATCAGGGTTGTCAGCAAAAATCTGTGATGGCGAAATGAAGCTTCATGAACCATTTGCTGTATTTTTTGGCCCCACTAGATGGTGCCAAAAGCCCTGTTTTAAAAAGAGGACATCATCTAGTGACAGCAAGCAATTCACGAAGCTTCATTTGACCATCACTACCAGAAAGCCTCTATCTTTTTAGCACAGTAGCTAAAAAACACTCATAGGGTATCTAGTTAAAGTTTCTGGTTCCCTGGAGTAGTGGGTCTGAAGATGGATGCATGGATAGATGGATGGATGGATGGATGGATGGATGAGTCCAAAATAACAGCCTTCTCAAAACTGCTGTGCTCTCATCAGTAACTCCTAAACAAACATCTCTCCATGAAAGGATGTACGGCTATGTAACAAATCAGTTTTTACAAGAACTACTACAGAAAAAGAGTGTAGGTTGCAGATTCAAACAAGTCATACTTGTTCATTCTAAAGACAGATGGATGGGTAAGAAAAAAAGGCATGCTGATAACAGGCATGTGACCCACTGTTCACATGATGGTTTATTTTGAGTCCATCTGTGGATATTGTACATTTCAAACTTCAAATAGTCAGATCAAGTGCAGTGATACTGTCTGACCACTAGAGGGTGCACATGCCTTACAAATGCCTTCAGTCAGAAGATTTAAAAAAAGGTTTCCCCCCCAACCCTGCCCCTTTTATTATCAGGAGTACAGCACTGCAGCGGTAAGGAAAAGCAGACGTTTTCATTGTGCTGTCCCCCCCCCCAGGGGGCCATTAGCGGTCTCCAGTGGATGCCGCCATGTGCAGGATGCCTGTGTGCTTCACTGCCTGGGGGAAACCTTTAATGTTTATTAGACCCGCGAATCTGTAACTCCTCAGCAGAAGGGATAGGCTGGGGGGGAGCATGGACATCCTCATACAGCCCCCGCTACAGAACAAGGGCATTTGTGTGTCTCGCACAAACTGAATAAGTTAGAGAAGCATTAACGGGGAGGAAATTTGTCATGGATGACGCGTTCATTAGGGGCTGTTCCTCCTGCAGCTAAGTTTAGAATGCTCATAAAGTCCTCCTCAGTCAGTGTGTTGCGGGCTATGTTAGTGACTCCCCGCTGGTGGCACGCACTGCTCAAGGACCCCCCGCCGTCACTGTCATCACACGACCTCCTCTGATCGCTGTATATATAAATTCTCACAAAGGACAGGGAAGATGGGCTGGGAAAGTGCCATGAACATCTTCACACATGCAATACCACCGGTGACCACTAGAGGCCACCGTTTCTCATGTACTGCATTCGGCATCCCTGATAGACGCATGCGGGCAGGAGGAACACCTACCCATGTGATCAGTTTGGCAGTGGCGCATCAACCGAATGGCGTCTGCAATCATATGCTGTGGGGGACAGAGAGAGAGAGAGACATGCTCTTTAAGCATGGTGCATAAATAAACACGAGTACGCCGGACACACTCTCCACTCACCAGCTTCTCAAAGTTCACCAGGTTGTCCAGGAACGTTTTGTTGCCCTCGTGAATAAAGGTGATGTCTGAAAGGCCAAAAGAGGAAAAGACGTGAAAGTTTTCACCACACCATCATCCCTGAAAGACCAAGCCTCCACACACGTTGCTGCACAGGCACTTACCCTTCAGCAGGAGAGGCATAAAGGGAATTTTCGAGGGCTTCATCTTCTTGAAAGCGTCCCTGTAGGCCTTGTGATTCAGGGACGGGTCCTGAGGAGGGACAATTAGAACGAGCTGCTGGGCAGGAGGCACAGCCACGCAAAAGGCAAACCACAGACTAATTTATTACAGAACTCCCCAGCACATGTTCATTGTCGACACACAACCGCCCCCCCCCACCCACAACTTACTGTTAGCAGTTCCAGTTCTGAGAACAGCTTCCTGAATTTGCCTGGAACTTTCTGGAAAACAAAAACGAGCATGGAAAAAGTGACCCCAGAGAGCCTCCACTTGTGACGCGCCAGCTCCGACTACTCCAGCTTACGTGCCGAGGATCGCGCTCATGTGTAGCCC
>JAODLC010000050.1:3094603-3107040 GCA_026781145.1 Hippopotamyrus pictus
CCGACTACTCCAGCTTACGTGCCGGGGACCGCGCTCATGTGTAGCCCCGCCCCCCCCCCCCCACCCCGGGACCTGTATTTACCTCCCACGTCTGGCTCAGCCGGCTCACTGCCGCCGTCGTCAGGCCCATGATGATGGCAAACGAGGAGTTCAGGTTTCGCTGAGATTTACAGCTGGCGAGGGGGAGGGGCAACATTAATGATGGTTCGTCGTGATTTTATTCGTCGGAAATGAACCTGTGCACCTCGCAGTCTGACAAAAGCACCGGACGCACAGACAGGCGTCTCCCTTGGCCCCCTCCTGCCCAACGACGTGTGACTAACAGGATAAATATTTTATATGTCCTGAAGAGCCCCAAGATGGTTTCCCTCCTATTTTGTGCCACGTTTACAGATACATAATGGAGGGGGGGGGCACTCAGATTGAGGTATAAGCATACAATGATCATGGAGTACACGTGAGGTGCAGCGGGGGGGAGGGGAGTCTGCCATATGGTGCATGTGCTTGGGTCGCGGGGGCAGGTACTGCAGTTTTCCTCTCTATGCCTACATCTGCCCCCACTGTGCCCCCTTAGGCACTTTCTGAACTCAAAACAAGCTGACCTGCATTCTTTTTTCAAAGGAGGGAAGGCATTGTTTATTATGTCTGCCTGCTATACCTTCCCCCAAAACTGTAGGACCTGTCCAGAATGAATAAATGCCAGACACTTAGAGCTAGGCGTTGGAGAAGGGCACCCTGGGATAGCAAGACTATAAAGACTATTATGCAGCTAACATTTCATTTTAGCACCTTGCCTTGGGACTTGAACTAGCAACCTTCTGGTTACGAGTGCATTTTCGAAACTGCTATTCCACCTGTCTACAATGGAGCTGTTTGTTATTAAGCATATTTGACGTACTCTGACAGCTGGCTTTGGGGCAGTAGTCACAAGCTCAAAGACCGGGGGGGACCTACTGGGCAGCGATCTTGATGAATTTCTTGAGCAGCTGGACGCGTTTGGCCACTGTGGCGCACAGCAGCACCTCTGTGGTCACCCACAGCTGCACCTCGTTGCAGCGCTGCAGGAGGAGCTCCAGCGCTACGGTGCGCCCCCCATTGGCTGACCGGGTGAACGTGTGGTAGATCAGCTCTTGCTGCAGTGCAGGGAGGGGAAACAGAGAATGACGTTTCAGCCTCAACTACGGCAGCTGAGCTCAGAATTATCAAAGTGCATAAGCTTATAATTTTGCTATAGAAACAAAAATTAAAGGGATTAGAACCCATGACCCTCTGGTTAAACACCAACGCATGTGCGTTAATGAGCTTCACCTCGTGGATGGAGCTGAAGAGACTCCAGTCAAAGCTGGTGAGGGCGACGGCCACATCCCACGTGTTCAGGCTGATGAGTTGGGCAGCTCGGTGTCCCAGTTCGGCGCCGTCCATCAGCGGCTTCTGGGAGGGACAGAGAGACAGAAGCAAATGATCCTGGATCTAGACCAGATGGGGGCGCTGGGTCACAGAGCATAGATTCTGCTAGTGTACCATTATGTCTCCCGTGTCCTTCCGGTATGCTAGCAGTCTCTCAGGTAGCGCCAGGGACTCCGAGCAGATGCTGTCATGGGGCTGAAGGACGAGCTTCTCTGCACAATGAGAAAAGCACAGAGCAGGCATCAGCAACATGGCGACGAAAAGGAGGTGTGGCCTCCTTCCCA
Source organism: Hippopotamyrus pictus (assembly GCA_026781145.1). Lineage (NCBI taxonomy): Eukaryota > Metazoa > Chordata > Actinopteri > Osteoglossiformes > Mormyridae > Hippopotamyrus > Hippopotamyrus pictus. Next base: position 3,096,295 of record JAODLC010000050.1, read on the forward strand.
ATGCTGATTGGCTCTACTCAAAGAGAAAGGGATGCTCCGCCTCCGACCTCACAGGAAGTGGAATTATAGAATTTTGCTACGAGCTGTGGTCCAGGTACAGCCTATGGATTCGGGGGGTCGGGAGTGGGGCTGCGCCCAACCTTACCGCCAGTGTAGCTGACGGCCGCCAGGGCCAGCTCCTCTTCTGCCTGCTCCATTTTCTCGGCCACAACGCGGAGCAGGTCCTGGGCCACCACCGTAGCCTTCGCCCTCACGCTCAAGTACGAGTCCGGAGTCACGTAAACACGGCACAGAACTGCGGGCAGGGTTCACAGACAGACAACCATCAAACCTGCAAGGGGGTGCTAGACTCAGAGTCATTGTTAACAGCTGCGGAGGCGAGCCTATAAATGTTATCTATACACCTTTACCTGCATATTGACCTTTATCTATACATTAGTGATGGGCAAATGAAGCTTCATGAACCATTTGCTGCATTTTCTGACCCCACTAGATGGTGCTCTTTGTTTGTTTTGTGGCATGCCTTGAGCCCTTTAATGAACAGAGAGCACCATCTAGTGGGGTCAAAAAATATAGCAAGTGGTTCATGACTCTTCATTTGAAAATCGCTACTATACATTTAACTGATCCTAGATTTCCTGGATTAAGTTCAGATACAGTAACTAAAAGGCAGCTGCTATACATTTAACTGATCCTAGATTTCCTGGATTAAGTTCAGATACAGTAACTAAAAGGCAGCTGCTAATGCTCTCTTTTCTCTCTGTGACGCAGCGCGCATCATCAGACAGATAACCTACAGTCGACAAAACGCACAGAAAGCCATCGACTCCTTAAGGGACAGTCTCTGATCGCCGCCCCGGGGGTGGGGGGACCCAGGGTCCTACCTTCCCTGGTGTCACTGAACACGCCTCTGAGCTGAAGACTGTTCTCCTTCAGGCTCAATTGGTGGAAAAGGACCTTGTTCTGTGAGGGAGGACGCAGAATTAGTGGAGCGTAAGTCACCATTGTGTCAGAGGCCGTTTAGCAATGGAATGTTCCAGCGGGAGATGAGGTAAGCATGGGGGGGGAGCGCTGAGGAATGCAACATAGTCACAGAGGCGCCTTATAGCCAGAGTCGACCTTCTACCTACAAGCGGACAAGTCATGAAAAATGACGCAATGCCCTCACAGTCATGATGGATTTCCTCTGGGTCACAGGTGAGACTGAGCTGGCCTTTTGTGTATGAATTCTTGTGAATTAAAAAAAAAGAAACTTTCCAATAAAGCGAAAAGAACAACCTGCCACCCCCCCCCCCATAGACCTTTGGCATTCTTACCTTTTTGCGAGGTGAGTACTCTTCCACGGTGCTGTGGGGAGGAGAGAAAAACACAATGAGGATCCCCATTAAATGGGCTTTAGCTGCTCACATATTTCACGGTACGTGGTGAGGCAGAGGGGTGAGGGAGGTATTGATTTCCGAAGGTGTTAAAACGTGATTCGGGTGAATTGCTACCTGAGCAGAAAAGGTAATTAAAGTCCTCACGTCAATAACGGCGGCCAGTCCTCATTCAGCACGAGACGCTACACCCGAAATCCTCTCACGAGGCTGGCAGTCCAATGACAGCCTCTTAATCAGCTGTCAGGCTGAGTCAACGTGCTCCTGACCCCCCCCCCCCAAACGTGAAGCGTCTACTTTGATGTGCTGCACTTGACATTTTAAGCGTCTGTCCGATTGCTTCCTCTGCTGACGAGGAGGTCAAAGGTCAGCTGAGAAAATAATTCAAAAGTAGCCGAATTGGTTTTATTAACTGGCACACAGACGGACCAGACAGGTGACACAGAGGACGGCTGCAAGCCTCCAACATCAGCATCACCACACACATTTGTGTCACTGCATCTGGATGGTTCTGTCAACCAGACTAAAAGAAGAATTCTTGAACAATAAACTAACAAAACATTCATAAAGGATTTCACCTCTAACACAGGACATGATATTCTTCATCCATCCATCCATCCATCCATCCATTCCACTTATAAAGTACAAGGTTGCTGATTCATTTCTGTGGATGGGACAGAAAGAGCAGGCCACTGTCCCCAAGATGTCTGGTAGAGACCGTCCCGGACCTCATCGCTCACACACTGACGGCTCTCATCCGACTGCAAGCTCCAGCTATGTCCGGCCCACCTCCAGTGCTCACTGACCAGGACATTTTCTAGGCAAGATCGATTGGACGCCCCCCCCCCCCGCCTCCCCACATAGAGCCTTGGCTTGTTCTCACCCCGTCACACATAAAGGGGACCTCATCGCCGGGTAAATGGCCCCTGCTGTGTAACTGTCACCAGTTTGATTTAGTGACTCTAGATCTTCTTGAAAAACATGTCCCTCGATGCCCCATCACAGTTCCAAGGATTGGTATGTTTCATCTCAATTCTTTTAATAAACATAGCCAACTACTGATTAGTCAATGTTTTGTTAGAGAAGTTGCAATTAATTTGAAATTATTGTTTAGCCAATCATCTGGCTACCTGTCATTTATCCGATCATCTGGCAACCTGTCATTTATCCGATCATCTGGCTACCTGTCATTTATACGATCATCTGGCTACCTGTCATTTAGCCGATCATCTGGCTACCTGTCATTTAGCCGATCATCTGGCTACCTGTCATCGAGCTAATCATCTGGCTTGTCATGTTTTAGGTAATCATTTGGCTAACCGTCAGGCTAATTATCTGGCTAATGTTTAGCTAATAAACCTACTACCCTGGGGGTATTCTACAAAGTAGGGGTTTCCTTCATTAGCCAGATAAGCAAAATGTAAGGACTATCCAATAGGACTGCCGCTTATCTCTCTCTCTATTTGAGCTTTCACATTTGGCTTAAGTCATACAGCTGACTGTTAAATTCAGCTTTATGGAATTTCCCCATGGTCCTTCTTAGTAGGGATGCAGTGATAAAACTTCAATGCATCATGCATGGTCAAAACACACAAGCTGGACATCTGTCATACACTAGGCTGTGCTGCTCTCCAGTTAGGGCATGAATTTGAAGCAAAATGGTGCATGATGCACCAGCAATGGTCCTACCATGGGAAACCATGGGCCACAGGCCTCGACGCCCACTGGCACCAGTACTGCTCTCCCCATCTCTCTCTACTGTTAACAGGCCTGCCGTTTTCCCAGTGACAGCTTTGCCTCTCGATGATTCATCCCACAAAACGGTCATGAGAAGCTCCAATCACACACCAAGCCTGGTGACACTCCCTGTGATTCTCGGGGGCCCGTCAGGATAAAACAGCGTCGTGTTCCCAGAGCACAGAAAGAAGAAATGTTCTGTCCCATGCGGCACGCCATTTCCCATGCGACACGCCATTTCCCATGCAGCACGCCATTTCCCATGCAGCACGCCATTTCCCATGCAGCACGCCATTTCCCATCCTCTCCCCAGTCTCTAGGCGCTCACTGGTCTCTTCTCGCCTTTCTCCATCGTTTTTAAATCCTTTGTCACTTTCCAGTCCTGGCCCTCCCTCAGGGCATCCATCCTCTCCACTAAGCCCCACCCTCTCCATCACCAAACTTCCCCGAACGCTGCACTTAAGATAAAAACCACGGACACAGTGGGAGATGTTCCTCTGGGTGCCGGCAGTTAGATCTGACAGTTTTGGCCAGATGCATAATTCATCTGAAAAAGCCATTTTGGGCCTTAATGGAATATATTATGGGGACTGAGATGTAAAGAGAGAGTTCAAATTCAACGTCGTTAAATATCATTCCATCTAAAACAATAAACTGACAAACTGAAATATTAAGTCCTACAGAGGGAAGTGAGAGAGAGAGAGAGACACACACACACACGCACACACACACACACACACACACACACACACACAGAAAAATTACTTACTGTCTGCGGTGGATGCGTAAGAGTTTCTGAAACTCCTTCAGGTCCTTCTCCAGGGTGGGATATTCGTACAGGTCATCCAACACGTATCGATACAGGGTCTGCGGGTGGACAGCGAGGGCTTTAGGGGAAGGGTTCCAGAAAGCACCGTAGGCACGCAGAGAGTCACCAGCGACGTGCAGGGAGGCAGTGGGGGTAGCACAGTGCCAGAAGAACCAGTTTTACGCACGATTGCAGGTTCGAGTTTTCAGTGAGGACCATAGACGTTTGGCAAGGAGACGAGAAGAATCGGTCTTTGTGATCATGTCATGAATGTATGTGCGATTACATCTAAAGTATTCAGTCAACTGGACGACTCGCCCCAGTTTGACGATCCTATTTCCAGACTAGGGGAAAATAAGACTCTTGATACCAGGTTAACAGTACAGAGATGTTGAACTGTCACCTTGGAAATAGACTCCGCCCCTCCTGCACATAATCGGCAGCCCCGCCCTCTTTGCCGAGAGGTTAGGAGACACACCACGGCAGGCGAGTCCCTGGGAGCAGTCACTCGCCAGCAAAAGCACTGCACTGCTCGCCCCCACTTAGCAGTGTTGCCATGGCAGCAGGCAGACTGAGGCAGGAGGGTGCTCTACTGGTGTGTGTCGAAACTCAAGGCGACATTACCGTCAAATTTGCCTAAAATAGCGTCGACTTTGGGAGGAAAAGCCCCACTGATTTCCAATATAAATGGCCTAACGGATAAATAATTGTCCCAAGATTGAACCACGGGACACCCAGGGATTTTAACAGCCTTTATTATGCTGTATAGACTAGTGAATGTGATATTTTTTCTCTGTTTTTGACATTAGGGGTCCAAAGCTGCACATTAGTTTAGTGCTGTTCACATCACACTGGCCCAGTTACCGACACGAGGCTCGGGTGATGTTACACTGTCCGCCCCAGCACACTGGCAAGGAGAACGATTCGTTTCTGTCTGAAAGGGAGCTCTACACTGTCACAAGCTCCAGAAAAAAGGCCGGAAAGACACAATAATATAGTCCTTTATCTGCCATTTGCGCGAGTACCAGCACGGTGCACTGGAATGCTTCTCTTTGCGGACCCCATCTTGTTCTCCATAGCTTTGGGGGTCACAGCGCAGGGTCAGCCAACGTGTCGCCCTTGGAGCTGGGGGTTAAGGGCCTTGCTCAAGGCCCCACGGACGAGTGATTATTCTGATAAAGCCAGACTTGACCCAACAGCCTTCCGTTCACAGCCACAGTGGCTAAGCCCATTGGGCCACATGCTGTGCCAACACGGCGCTGACTCCACAGAGGGGAGCAAGGGCAACCCTGAGGACGCCGTTACACTGTCAATCCCTGTAAAAAGCTGAGGAGGTCCCATCGAATCCCCATTATGGGACCCCACTCAAAAAGTCACCTCGGGGCCCCCCCCCCCAGGATGCTTCAAAAACAAAATAAATATCTAGCAAGCAGCATCAGACGATCGCAGCCAATTGACTGGTTAGCAGAACATAGCGCTTCAGTATCTCCTAAATATATAAATGTATATTTAATACATCAAATGTGAAAGTGGCTGTTCATGGCCAACAGGGTCTCCCCCAACGCTTAGGGGCCCAACTCAAACGTCTGGTATCAGTGGTGATAAACATTCATCAGAAGGTGCTTCACCCGTGCAAACTGAACATGTGTGTGCTCCCCCCGCCCCCGCCCCCCCGCGGCGGACACCTTCATGAAGAGCTTGACGTTCTCCTCTTCACGCAGGAAGTCCCTGTAGAGGGCCGTCCACTGCGACACCAGGTGTAGCACCTTGCGCTTGCGGTACAGGGCTTCCTTGCCCTCCTCCTTCCCCCGGCATCTCTTGGTGCAGTAGGTGAGGCCAGAGAGGTCAAGGGTCAAAACGGCAGCATGGGATGAGGGCTCCAGGAATGGCGATGATTGACGTTTAGTTGCCTAGCCGATGCTAACCGTTTACTAATTGCACGTTTTATAGGAGTGACCCTGGTTAAGTATCTCTCAAGAGAACTATTGCAGAGTTTTCCCTGGGTTTTGAACCAGTAGCCTACAGGCAAGTAGCTCATTAAAATCCCCACAGCGGGAGGGGAGGTGGGGAATCTTATCCGCAAAGGGCCGATGTGTATGCTGGTTTTCGCTGCAACTCTGTAATTAGATTACTAATTAGAGGACTGATTAGCTGAAGAGTCCTCACACCTGGTTTTGAACAGCTGACCTACAGGTTACCCCCAAAATCCTGCATACACACCGGCCCTTTGCGGATAAGATTAGAGATACCAGGAATATACAGCTGAATGTCACACTGGCTTTAAGTCCAAGCGGAACCCTGAAGAATCATGCTGTATGGCTGCCGTTGAAAGTCAGGTGTAAAATACCAGCCATCCACCCCTTTGCAATAACAGCTTATCTGCCTGCTGTCATGGTGACTGAGATCCGATCCCAAAGACCAGCAGGTGGAAGCTGTTTGCCAAGGAGATTTATGGACATTCTTACCAGCTCAAGCTTCTGCAGATTTGCAAAGTCACACATTCTTACAGAAAATTGATTACCTCAAAACATTTAATTTCAGGCTCCATTGAGGTACGCAGGTAAGATCATATCTGTGAAGCATTCGCGATTTTCAAAAAAGCAGCCTGATGTGTCCTTGAAGCATCCCCGTGTTTTCGAAGGGGGGCTATTAAAAGCACCCCCCGTTATTTGGGTGGGGGGTGTTGTATTGGTGGAGAGACAAGGCCTGTGGGCAGCGCCCTCTGGTGGCTGGGAGGAGGAGGAAAGCGAAGATCCTAATTACTCTCAGCAGGAAACCGCCACGGGGCGATCATTCAGAGAATGAGGCAGATTAATCAAAGTGTCCCCCGTCGGGAGGGGGGGACTCTGGCTGGGGCGTTTGTGGCACTGGCTCGTGGCCATGCATGCTCTTTCTGCTGAAGTTCACCAATGACAAAAGTGACACGTGGGACTCTTATAGCGCCCTCTAGAGTAAAAAAAACTGCCTCACAAGTACTGCTGCTTAGTACTTAGCATTAAACTTGCTTACTCAGCCATTGAAAAATACTCTTCAGCACAACTAGGAGTAACTAGTCGTTATTCTCCTTTAGGAGGACAGCTACATCTTCTGCTGACTATGCTCCTATGAATCCCCTTATGTCCATCTTGCTGCGACAGCGCCACCTTCTGCTTTAAATCTGTGAAAAAGCCATTTTCTGGAGTCACATGACCATCACACAGCGGCTCTGGAAGGATATTGTCCCAGCAAGGCTTGACACAGGTCACTGGTGGACATGAATACAAGGTAGGTCAGCAGGAAGTCGTCCAGGAGCATCTCTGAAACACAAGGGCGACGGCCTTTAAAATGACTGCAGGTGATGCACAAAGACAGCAATATCGCATTCAGAAAGAGAGAGAGAGACGGAGCCAGCACAAGGTACACCCTGAACGGGATGCCAGTCCATCAACAGGCACACGCACTGATATCGGGCAATTGTGAGATGCCAATTAGCCCAAATGTCACAGGAAGGACATTCAAACTGGCACACATCTATCCCTCGACGGTCGCGGTGACATCAGTGGGGACCCCCTCAGGTCCTTAAGGGACTCGTAACCCAAAGGTCTGCTGGCTGAACTTCTTGCGACCAAAAACCAAAGTCCGATCCCATATGTTTATACAGAGAATAAATATTATATTAAATGACACAACACAATTCTAGGATGAACAGAGAATCTGAGGCATGTTTCAATGTCAGTTTTTTTTTTTTTTTTTTTTTTTTTTTAAAAAAGGCCGTGACCTCCCAGAATCGCAAGTAAATAGCAGCCATCTGTCATCTTTAATCAATATGTGCACAGATTCCGGTTCCATCAAATCATTCTGCCCCCATTTTCGATCTGCACCCCTCCAGCCAAACATCCGCACGCAGCCGGCCAGCCTTCCCGCCCAGGATCCGTGCTCCGTGTGGATGCCCAGCCGAGCGAACTGAGCACGCTCAGAGACACGAGAGGCCCACCTCACACGGCCAAAATCCCCTTAGGTCGATCACAGCCTCCTCCACAGCCGCAATTAAATTACCCATCAGGCACAGGGTGTGTCTGATATTTACTTAGCTGTTTGTTACGTGTTCGTTTACTTAGCTGCTTGTTACTTGTTTGTTACTTGTTCGTTTACTTAGCTGCTTGTTACTTGTTACTTGTTCGTTTACTTAGCTGCTTGTTACTTGTTTGTTACTTGTTTGTTACGTGTTTGTTTACTTAGCTGCTTGTTACTTGTTTGTTACTTGTTCGTTTACTTAGCTGCTTGTTACTTGTTTGTTACTTGTTCGTTTACTTAGCTGCTTGTTACTTGTTTGTTACTTGTTTGTTACTTGTTCGTTTACTTAGCTGCTTGTTACTTGTTTGTTACTTGTTCATTTACTTAGCTGCTTGTGTTTACGGGCTGCCAGGACAGACTCTCCACTCTTCAGAAAATTTGGCTCATACATCTTCAAAGAAAACATATCTGATCTGACAGCAAAACAAAGCAAAAGAAATAAAAACAATATGATCTCACAGATCTACGTCAGTGTAAGCTAAGGTTCTGGGAGAGTGGGGCCTACATGAGCGATGTTTTTGGGGCCGACCACGGATTTCCAGGCTTTGGATGGAACCTCTGATGTTCGAAGTTTCTCTTCGGAACGTTCCGGAAACAAGCCCCAGGGGAGAAGAGATGCTTGGCATGCCTTGGCCAGTACGGGCCAGGCTACTCCCCAAGTCTTAAAAAAGGCTGGCATCAGGGACCAGGACAAGAACAGCGCCTCCGTTTCCCCGGTCTGGACGCTGGCTGGTGGTTCAGCAGCTCTGCGTCAGTCTATATTAGGGGCCTTTACTTCATTAACAATCCAAACCCCCAGACATCACAGCATCTCTGTGTTTTGTGCTGATCCAACAATCCCACCGTGATCATGGTAAACCATCCACCTTCTCCCCCAGACAAGGAGAAGGTGCCCTCCTTCACACTCTTTTTAATCTCTCCATTCCCCCCCCCCCCCCCCCCCATTTTTGCTGACCCATACACGTCCGAGACGAGCGCTCTGTGAGCCGCTGACATTAAACTCGATCAATCATCCCCACGCCGCCAGTAAAATCCCCGCGGCTCGCCTGGCTGCCCCAACGCCGGCGTTTATTAGCTGGAACGCGCGCGGTTCTGCTGGCGGAGCGGCTCTGCCCATCATCTCCCTGCCCGGCCAATCAATCACCCCCTCATCAGTCGCCCAACACCCCCCCCCCCCCCCCCCCCCCCCCCCCCCCCGCACACTCTACTTCAATCACCCACCACAGTTACTCCATTTGCTGTAAAAATCACTGACATGCCCCTCAGAGCTATCCGGCTGGATTCCGCAGTTTCAGCGCCCTGGAAGATTAATGTTTACTTGATGCTTTTATCCAAAGTGACTTACGGTAGAGGGAAGGGTTACAAATTTATGCGCGCTCCCTGGGATTTGAACCCATGACCTTACCATTATTAGCACAACGCTTTATTTGTGGCGCTACAGGGGCTGCTAGAAATTCTATAAGAGGAATGTGAAAACTGGAACCCTTTTCCTAACCAGAAGCACCATTTTTAAGACAAAATCCAATCAAACACCTTATCAGCTCTTACACGTCCAGCAGATCTGCATTACCAGGACCTAGAACTGAGTTCTAGCCCCATTTAAACGACCCTCTGGAGTCATCACCGCATATATTTTCTGATTTTCACTGGATGACTGTTCAGATTTTATGCCCTCTGCAAATCGCTGGTGTTTCCCCAATGTCACCAGCTGCCAGTCGACTTCCTGACTACGGATTTTTAAAACCGCCTCTTTTACAGGCCAGTTTTTATTACAAGACGGCACTGGTCCAGATTCGAATCTCCCGTTTCCCATGATTCCTAGGTGGGCGCGGTGTTAGCAATACGCTAAGGTCCTACTCCGCACAGCGGGAAACATGAGCGTGCATATTAGGAGGCAAGTTAAGACCAAAAAAATTGGGAGGCTAGGAGCAACTGTCACGTTTCATTAATTTTCGCCATTTTAACATGGTTGGGCTTCTCCAAGTCATGTGACTGAAGTCTGTGACATTTGAGCAGCAGCAGTGACAGTAGCTGCTGCCTGATTTTGGCAAAGCGAAAGTCTTCGCTGACCAGGCCCCCTGGAACCCATCGCAATTCAGAAGGTCAGCAAAGGTCACGACATGATGAAGACCATCACGACCTCCACCCCCCGCCCCCCCCCGCCTTATTCATGCTAACTGGGGGCCCTGAAGATGCCCTGCTATCCCGCAATCCTCCCGGTTTCTTGCAAAGAGCACAAAGCGGGCGACTGTCCTCCGCCGGACGCCCCACGAATAAAAACTGCCAGTGTCCCCCCCCCCCCCGCAGGAAGCAGCTGCTTTTCCGAAGGCAGCATGGCACCCCCTCACCCCTGCCACACCGTGGCGTGCGTCCGCCCCCCACCCAGAGATCCCTAATTAGCCCGTTATTTCCAGGGAAGGCTGTCTTCCAGCGAGTGGCGGGGCCGAGATTTACAGGGCGGGGGCCAGAAGCTCTGCTCCATCTCGCCGCTCCAGAAAAATCACCGCTTAACTGAGAGCTTTTGTCCAGAGTGACCTTAGCAGGGAGGATGTGACTGAAGGCAGATTCATCTGACAGTGTTATTAAGCGATCACTGATGGCGGGGGGGGGCGGTGCATGGCCAGGACTCAAAGCACATCTACCTGCTGAATCAGCTTTCCCAAGCCAACACCAAAGAATATGTTTGGGGGGGTTGGGTTCTGTCAAACACACAGCTGGTTAGACAGTTTTGTGTTTTTTTTTTTTTTTTTTTTGGGGGGGGGGGGGGGGGGG